>JAECMU010072330.1:0-13546 GCA_016106625.1 Dracogyra subfuscus
TATATATAGTGACGACGACTCGGTACAAGACATTCCTACACAGGGCGGTCTAGTATTTTATTTACTTATATATGTTGGAAAACACATTAACAGTAAAGGGAATAAATATATATTTTGTATCGTTCCTACACAGGGCGGTCTAGTATTTTATTTAGTTATATATGGTGGAAAATATGTTACCAGTAAAGGGAATAAATATATATTTTGTATCGTTCCTACACAAGACGGTCTAGTATTATATATACTTATATATGGTGGAAAACAAATTAACAGTAACAGTAAAGGGAATAAATATATATTTTGTATATAAAGAAAATATATGTATGTTTTGAATAAAACTCGGAATTTTTTAAATATATATATACATATGTGTGTGTGTGTGTGCGAGTATTAAAAATATATATATCCTACACAGCACGGTTGTGCACAGGATGGTCTATAGTATACGCTGCGGTGAATTGTTACCAGTTGTCACCAGTTGACATTTGTCTACACGTGTACTGAGATATGATGGGGGATGTCAGTAATAATAAAGAAAATATATGTATATTGTGGATAACAAATTAACAGTAACAGTAAAGGGAATAAATATATATTTTGTATATATAAAGAAAACAAATATATATTATGGATAATAATCAATAAAATATACATGTGCATATGTATAACCTGTGCGTGTGTGAGTATTAAAAAAATATATATATAGTGACGACAGCTCCATACAGGATGTTACTACACAGGGCGGTCTAGTATTTTATATACTTAGATATGGTGGGAAACACATTAACAGTAAAAGTAATAAATATATATATTGTATAATACTGACACTAATTCATGTTGACACTGTATAAAAATGTGTGCATGGGTATACTTTGCCACCCACATTTTTTAATGTACCAGTACTTTTCCCAATTAGACAGACTAGTCAGGAGGAATATAGAGAATATGGCCTGGTTGATATGCGTCAATAAGGGCCTTAGCTCGTAAGTTCCGGAGGGTGTGCAAAATTTTGTCTGTGGCATTTTTGCAGATCCAAGATGGCTGCCATTGCTGACCAATATAATTAAAATGGCAATTACTCAGTCAATATTTGTGCTAGAGATGTAATATTGGACTCTATACATAAGGTTTTTAGGTAGACAGAATCAATTGGAAGGGTTATTTATGTGGTTCGACAACTGTGTCACCATTAAAAATCCAATATGGCAGCTGAAATGTCCAAAATGACCTGCTAGATAAGGGGATCCGGATATAAATATATACATATACATATACATACATACATACATACATACATACATACATACAGTTAGACACCCAGAGGTCTTGCAGTTGCAGTGAATTAGCTTCATTATATCTGCAGGTGCAGATAGTGTGCCTGTTGGCACTGTTCGAGGTAGCAGGATGCCCTGGTGGTCGAGTTCCCAGCCATAACTTGTTGGGTCCATTGTCGGTGGTGATTTGAGAAGTGCTGCTTTCCATGTTGTGACTTGCAGGTGACATCTGTTGATGGTTTCGATGAACGCATCATTGGTTGGTGGAAGGGAGCAGAGTTTAACTGATGATGCCCCACTCATCCCTGTTTTTGAATGCCACATCTTGACCCTGCATTCGGTCATGGATGCACATGGCTCTGCTACCTTGCCATATGCCGCACATATGAACTTAGTGGCCTGAGCTTGCACTGATTTCATATCAGCGTTCACATCACCAAACTTTAGAGAGGGAGAGTGTTCCCTTCTTGGCAAATTTGATAACAGTTGCCTTGCTTACACCATGCAATGAAGCTACAGTATCTGCTCTGGAGATCCCATGAATTGCCAGAAGATCATCTGCTATATCGCTGTGTGTCGATAACCGATGTCGATAACTGCTTGTTCCTTCACTAGTGATGACATTATCATTGGAGCAGAGTTCTTACCTCTACACTGAATGTAGTAGAAGTGCACAAGGAGCACAAACACCTCAGTGTCATCGCACACAACACAAACACACTTGCCTGAGAGTGAACACAAGATGGCATGCTGTGTTATGATGATATCAGCCTCCTCATGTTTGGAACAGAGATCATGCCACATGTACGTTGTTTCTATGAACATGTACATCCAAGTTGAGTTGTAGATTCCTGGGATGTTACGCATGAAAGCATCTTGCTGTAGTTTCTTCATCATCTCTGGATTGAGACCTTTCATTTGATGGACGTAGAAGGCACCATAGCGTGCATATAAGGAAATAAGGGAGCATGGCTTCTGCTGCGAAGAGGTCAAGAGCCCAGTGGCCCTCATGCCCTCCACGGGAAACGTTCATCATTATGATCACCGTCTTGACAAGGTTGTCAGTCCACATCTTCGTAGTCCTGCTGCAAAGTGCTCAAGCTTAAAGCACTTCAATGAGGCGAGTGAAGGAAGTAACTTCTAGCTCCTGTACCACATCACGGAGCAACTCCTCGAGTCCTCCACTAGCATTCTAAGGGCATGAAAGTTTTGAGGATATTTGTTTCCATTTAGCATTTTGTTAACACTTCCAAATGATCCAGCTAGAACCTCTTTCATGCCACTGTACGTTCTCACCTGCAGCTCTGGCAAGTGACAGGCCCCTCTCGATTGTGGTTTTGATGGTATCAGGGTGAGCAGGGGGTCTGTCAACGAGTGGTAGGAAGGCGACTTTGGCATTAAGAAAAATGCAACAAAACACATTCTGATATTTAAAAGATTACTTTACTGGTAAAACAAATTGATACGTAATTTCAAGTCACTCAGTTGGTCACTTATAACCTGAAGCCAATCAGAGACAAACCAGGTTTCTGGGACTCTGTTGATCGTCGTGACATCTGGAATAGAGTTATCTCCACCTGTTTCAGCTAAGACACCCATTGGCACAAAATGTTTTTCATTTGTGCTGGCACCAAATGTCTCATAATCAATGTGATACTGGTATTTCAACAAATTTCACTGTTTTTATAAACATTTAGCAAATGTTAAATATTATATATTCATAGTTTAGTATAATTTATAAAAATGCAATGTTTTACAGAATCTAATGACCCCCCCCCCAAAAAAAAAAAAAAGAAAGAAGAAGAGTAAAGTCTCTGGTTAGCAGTGCCATCTTTATGAGAAATAAAAAGTAAAGTGTTAATTTATTTAGCATAGGCTACTCTTTTATGATAGGCAGCAAGGGATCTTTTATTTGCACTTCTCACAGGCAGGATAGCACAAACCATGGCCTTTGTTGAACCAGTTATGGATCACTGGTCAGTGCAAGTGGTTTACACCTACCCATTGAGCCTTGCTGGGCACTCACTCATGGTTTGGAGTCGGTATCTGGATTAAAAATCCCATGCCTCATCTGGGATCCAAACCCAGTACCTACCAGCCTGTAGAGCGATGGCCTAACCACGACGCCACCGAGGCCAGTTTATTATGAGAAATAATAACATGCCACCTTAACTAGTAACACTGTGACACACCATAATATTTTGGGACCAAATGAGGTTTTTGGGTATTAAAGTCGAGCCTCAGCTAGATATGGAAAATGTGAAGGAAGGCATTTAGGTGTCATGGCAAATTAGGGGCCACCATGACCCATGATGAGTGAAAAAGGCAGATGCCAGATAAAGAGGACATAAAAAAAAGCCCAAAATATATCCACACAACTTTCTGTCCTAATTCATGCTTTTCAAAAAGAAAAAAGAAAGAAAAACGTTTGTTTTGTTTACTGACACCACTAGAGCACATTGATGTATTAATCATCGGTTGTTGGATGTTAAACATTCAGTAATTCTGACATTATACTTTTAGAGATAAAACCCGCTACGTTTTCCCATTAGTAGCAAGGGATCTTTTATGTGCACCATCCCACAGAGAGAATAACACATACCACAGTGGTGCAATGGTTGGACCCCAACTAGCTTACTGATAGGGATTGATCCCTAACCGACCATGCATCAAGTGAGCACTTTACTATTGGGATACATCCTGCCCCAAACAGAAAAGAAAGAAAACATTGTAATAATAAACAAATACTAATAATTAGTTTTTAAATCCCTTCATCAATGTTATGAATTTTGTCCGAACAGAGACTTTCTTTTTTGCCTAAACTTTGAAAGTACACACATTTTATAAAATATTCTACTACAAAACATAAACAGAGTTGGATGTAGTATTTTCTAAAGAATACACACTAAAATAAATTCAATTTAGTAAATTAAAATTATACTTTTTTTTATTATTACATTTTGTATTATTAAAAAAACTATCATAATTTTTTTTAAACATGTATTGACATGAACATATATCGATGTAGTTATGAGCAGCAACAAATAAGTTTATGGTAGGCCTGCAACCTTTTTATATTATGGAATTTTTATTTTAAAAATAAACATTTTTGTTATTATTTTAGATATGTTGTGCTGAAATCTCATTGTTATGGGTTGTGGTTCATCCCAGAATCAAACAGGAAATGCCTCAAAGCCTGTCATCTTTGTTCGACTTCCATCCACAGACAACTGTTATGATGATGGCAGTGCTCCAGTAGTAAAACAATCAAATGGTAAAACCACTGGTAACAAACAATATAAAAAAAGTGCAGTAAAAGAGACAACTGGAACAAATTCTGCAGATGTGTTGAAGAAAAAAAGAAAGAAAAAGTCTCACGTGACATCACCAACTGAAACAGATTCTGCAGATGTTTTGAAGATAAAACAAGAAAACCAGTCTCAGGTGACATCACCAACTGGAACAGATTCTGCAGATGTTTTGAAGATAAAACAAGAAAACAAGTCTCAGGTGACATCACCAACTGGAACAGATTCTGCAGATGTTTTGAAGATAAAACAAGAAAACAAGTCTCAGGTGACATCACCACAACAAGAAGATTGTCATTTAGAACAAACTGACATACCTGCCGAAAAAGTGATGGAGGTGAACAATTAGAAACAAATATTTCTATGTGTAATTTAATGCAGCATTTTAGTTGAGTATCATTTGCTCAACTGGCCAATCAATCAGTGTCTTCTGGCTATAATATTATTTGAATATTACCAGTATAACAAAGAAAAAAGAATGGAAAAAGAAAGATGCAATTCTTGCTGAGAGATGGGGATAGGATGTAGTTCAGTGGTAGATAATATTTATAAGGTACAGTGGGATGTAGGATTTATCACCCTTGGTGGGTCAATGTGTTTTTTCCTGTCCTACCAATGCTCTATGGCTGATAGTCGATTGCCATGATGTGCGACAAAAGTATGTTCCACCATGCATACCAGAAATAAAATTTCAAGTTATGCTTTTGCAGATTTTCATTTTACATCTATCACTGGCACATCACAGTGTCCAATATTTTGGGGTTTTTAGTGAACAAAGTCATGGGCATTATCTTTGATGACATCTTAAGACAAAACATAAGTGCTTCCTCTGGATTTCGACCTTGGGGGCCCAGGGCACTTCAGGTTTGGGCACCCCATAACATAAAAATTAAATAACATGACAAATTAAAAAAATAACTAATTTTATAAAATAAATAAAACATTAATACAGGAAGTCTTTAGTCTGGTGGGCACCTTTGTGAGGGGGACCAGGGGCAATTGCCCCCTTTGCTCCCTTATGAATCCGGCACTGTTGCTAAGTAACACATTATGATCCATGATCTGATATGAACACAAAAATATCAACAAAAATTTATAAAATAATTTGTTTTAAATTTCAGAATTCTGAAAAACCACCATCTAATATTGAAAAGAAACACCCAGGTGTGATGGATAGCAATACAAACAGTAACAACAAAGTGGACAGCTGGCAGAATGTCGATGTGGCGAAGCTGATGGCTCACCTTCACCTTGGAGGTACAGACTTGTCGGATGTAAATTGGTGGGACGTTGTTGATCATCTTCGAGTGAAACAAGATCCTGTTGTCAAACCAATGAAAAAGGTATGTGAAATTATTATTAGTTTGATGAAGTGGGATGTAGCTTAGTAGTAAAATATAGATTGACTGAGGTCTGATGGGTTTTAGGATCAACCCCCTGTCATGGACAGACCCATACTTTTTTTTTCAGTTTCAATTAGCTATGCAAATTTAATATCTAGTGGTAAATATTGATTAGTCCTACCCTATTTTTGCATTTTATGAAAACAAATTTTTTGCTTATGTTTACAAAAGAATTAGAATTTTCTTATTCATATTTATAATACACATAATTTATTATTTCTTCTGAAATAATTAACATTGCCATAACTTTTAAGAAAGAGGGCAAAAACTTTCTTTTCTTTTTAAATTTGAAAATGCACAAATGTAGCTTTAATAGTTGTTGTGAATTTGATTTGATTTTAGAAACTAGTTAACTTTTTGTTCTATCACATCCAAAAGAAAAGTTGTCAGTGTGAACATATATCTATGATTTATCATCAGAAATAATTTTCCGTTTTTAATTTCAGAGAAAAACTTGGAAAACTGTCCGTCTGTTTATCAGTTCCACATTCAAGGACATGGGGTGTGAGCGCGAATACCTCGTGAAGACAATAATTCCAACTCTGCGACAGTGGTGTGAGGAACGCAAACTCAAACTGATCGAGTGTGATCTGCGCTGGGGAGTCCCTAAAGATGCAGATGCAAGGGAGACAATTCTGGCTTGTTTGTCAGAGATTGATAGGTAAAACTGTTAGAGCGTGCGATGACACTGTGCAGGTTGAGTGAGAGTTAAAGATGGCAGTTTGAATGTTAAATTGGAGTTGAATGGCTGATGAGTGTCATTTAGATAACTGTTTTAATATTAAGTTTCAATTGGATGGCTGTTGAGTGTAATTTAGATAACTGTTTTAATGTTAAGTTTCAACTGGATGGCTGTTGAGTGTAATTTAGATAACTGTTTTAATGTTAAGTTTCAGTGGGATGGCTGTTGAGTGTCATTTAGATAACTGTTTTAATGTTAAGTTTCAACTGGATGGCTGTTAAGTGTCATCTAGATAACTGTTTTAATGTTAAGTTTCAACTGGATGGCTGTTGAGTGTCATTTAGATAACTGTTTTAATGTTAAGTTTCAATGGGATGGCTGTTGAGTGTCATTTAGATAACTGTTTTAATATTAAGTTTCAACTGGATGGCTGTTGAGTGTCATTTAGATAACTGTTTTAATATTAAGTTTCAATGGGATGGCTGTCAAGTGTCATTTAGATAACTGTTTTAATGTTAAGTTTCAACAGGATGGCCGTTGAGTGTCATTTAGATAAATGTTTTAAGGTTAAGTTTCAATTGGTGGCTGTTGAGTGTAATTTAGATAACTTTTTTAATGTTAAGTTAATTGGATGGCTGTTAAGAATGAATTAGCTGAGTATTTGAATGTTAATATGAGTTGACGACTGTTTAATTGTACAAAGGAATGACTGATTGTTGAGTTTGAGGTAGACAGTTAATAGGACAATAGTTAGCCATTGTCTACTGGTGATACTCTGTAATGTTTATTCTATAAGGTTTGAGTTTTGGATTACTATTTGGGTAGACGTTTGACAACTGTTTGAGAGTGTATTGGATAACTGTTTGAGTTCAAATAATACACTAATTGTACAACAAACTGTAAGACTTATTTCTTTACAGGTGTCGAGAAGAAAATGAATATCCCTATTTCTTAGGAATGTTGTCCGAGAGATACGGCTATGTGATGAAGTCAGAAGATGTCCCTGAAGATCTCAAACGGAGGTAAATATGTATTTCTGGATGTCTTGCATTTCACAAACCCATTTACCTGTATGTGTAATCACTGCTTATAATAAATTTAATCATCTCACTGTGCTTGATCATTTTTGTTTTAGTATTACTCTATGATTAGCTAGATAACTTTACTAAGTCCTTCAAAAAAAGATGAAAAATTAAAGGGTCTGTATCAAATTAATTTTAGCTTTGAAATATAAAGATGAAGCCTTCAACAGGCCTTGACCTTAACTTTTTTCAGTGGTAGCCCACTGGTCTACCAGGTTATAAAATCTGGTAGCCCTCAGTAACAATTGATAGCCCATAATTTTAATAAATAATAATAAAAAACCTTTATTTTTATTTAAGCATGTTGTTTTAGGTGGGGGTTTATGTGTTTAAACATCTTATTGATTGTGGAGTAACTGGATTTGCAAAAAACATATAGTAGACCGACAGACTACTGGGTTTTGACATCTGGTAGCCCAGGCAACAAATTGGTAGCCAAAACAACCCGGGTTACTGCTAAAGTCGAGCCCTGCTTCAACAATATTAATTAAAATAATTTATAATCAAATAGTTTTATTTGCTAAGCAGAATTTGTTTTGTTTTTGGAAAATCTTAGAAGGTTTTATGTAAATATTTTGTGTATGATATATTAATTTGTGGTTATTTATCACAAACAAATACCACATATCACGGCCCGTTTATGTATCAGTCGTGGTGCACTAGCTGGATGAGAAATAGCCCAATGGGCCCACTGATGGGGATCGATCCCAAACTGACTGCACATCAAGTGAGCATTTTACCACGTCCCACCTCCATCCTTAATAAAATGCTATTGTTACTCTACTGGATGTGTGTTTCTTTTTAACAGATACAAATGGCTTCCAGGAGTCTCGATGACAGCTCTGGAAATTTTTACCGGAGCTTACTGGGATAGAAATCCACATGTAAGTAACAACTGAACACTAAATCAATGTGGGTGGGAGGTTACTAAGTGATAAAAACTACATATCATTTTCAAAATGGTATCTTTATTTTTAATGCAGCAAGTAAATGCAGCCAGTTATGGCCAAATTGTTTCACTGCATATGAATTGAATACAAAAAGCCAATAGAACACCCAGTAATGTTGCTTAGATTATGTCACAGTGAAATGAATTTTGCTTGATGAATGTTATTTAATTGTTTTTTTTAAGGAAGGATATGGGGGAATGTACATAAAATACCATATTTTGCATTTCAGAAGTTTTTAATGGCCAATTAAGTAGACCTGTATAAGCTTGTTTTATCAGAGATTTTAGCCAAAGTTAATTATAGGTAGGAAACCGTTTTACTGTACATGTAGTTGGTAGCTCTTCTCTTTGAGAGGCTTGAACTGAGTGTTACTTTTGTTACCAGGCTCTATATATGCTGAGGAACCCAGATTTCCTGAACTCTGTCCAAGATGATGATGTGCGGATGAATTATGTAGAAAGTGATACGGATCACAAAAATTCTCTCGATATACTTAAAGGTTTGTGTTGTTCTTATTTTTTTTTAAATGTTGAGGTGATATATTGTTTTTAAATTACATGGTTTACCATATTTAACTTGGTATAAGTCCTTTAGCATGGCAGTTAAGTGGATCAAAATTATGAAACATGGGCATTTTCATAGTTAGCAGGCAATTTTACCAGACTAATTTTTCAATCCAGTCATCTGACCACTACCGATTGGTTAACATTTAATTGAAGTTTGGATTAATGGTTGATATGTTATGATCACATTTATTGTTAATTCTTGCTCATTGCATTGGTGGCGTCATGGTTAGGCCATCGGTCTACAGGCTGGTAAGTACTGAGTTCGGAATTTTCATCCAGATACCGACTCCAAACCCTGAGTGAGTGCTCCGCAAGGCTCAATGGGTAGGTAAACCACTTGCACTGACCAGTGATCCATAACTGGTTCAACAAAGGACATGGTTTGTGCTATCCTGTCTGTGGGAAGCGAAAATAAAAGATCCCTTGCTTCTAATCAGAAAGAGTAGCCCATGAAGTGACGACAGCGAGTTTCCTGTCAAAATCTGTGTGGTCCTTAATCATATGTTTGATGCCATATAACCATAAATAAAATGTGTTGAGTGCATTATTAAATAAAGCATTTCTTTCTTTCGAGCTCCTTGCATACAAACTGTCAGGGGTTTATTACTATGCTTAATATTTATTGTTCATAAAGTTCTATTTTTTTTTAATCTGTCTTGGATAATATAAACACTGTCTGTGTCGCTTTGTAAGTAAAGTTCGTCAGCACTTGCCAGATCAAACAGTTGAATATAAAACTGTCTATGCTTTATCGTTACTTTTTCACTGTTATTATTCTTATAGTTTTATAATGTTTCTGTTTTGGTTCATATCAACACTAAACTATTTATGTCTCTTTTTAGGTAAAGTTCGTCAGTATTTCCCTGATCAAGTGGTTGAATACTCAACTCGTTTTGACAAAGTCAGTGGCAGTAAAATCCTGTTGACGGGACTGGAGGATTTCGGCCAGACCGTTCTCACGTTTTTCAAGACGAAGCTGTCCCAGCAGTATCCTGATGACTGTCTGAATGAGGAGCTCACGGAAACAGAGGAGCTGTACGCACAGCAGAAAGACTTCATGCTGCAACGCGGCCAGGTGAGTCGGGTTGAAAATAATACATTTATCATGGAATTTAGGTATAAAGTCATAGACTCTTGTTTCACACGTGTCATAATGATTTTCTTAATTATACTTAAAAGAAATAAAATATGGCACATTTTCATCAAGGTTAAAGGGATACAGTCATAATACAACTTTGTATGCCTGTGTATTACTTTTTTTGTACATGTGATGTGTTTAATTGCTTAGTTTATAATTGCCTGGTGATAAAGTATCTGTGTTTTTGAGTCTGGGATCAATCCCCATCACTGGGCCCATTGGGCTATTTCTCATTCCATCCAGTGCTCCATAACAGGTGTATCAAATGCTGTGGTATGTACCGTCCAGTCTATAGGATAGTGTATATGTAACAGATAAAAATCAACCTCCACTGAGGGGATTCAAACCACAGACCCTCAGTACGAGAGTCCAGTGCTCTACCAACTGAGCTAATAGGGAAATTCCCACTAGCTACTGCCAGTAGGAGCACTTTATACCAACACTACTACATATATTTATAGAATTTTAAATGAGCTTCCATTTCGTATCACATTTATGTCCTGAGTGAATAATTTTCAGTTGTTACGAGTTTTAACAAGTGACAATGAAAATGATTTCACAAGTAACATGATACAAACTGGTAATGAGTTTATTTATTCCAGATAATTGATTTTAATTAATATCACTCAGCTCGTTTAGTTGTTGTTCATTTCATTTCATTTCAACTTATTTTCGTGCTTATATCCAATTAAGGTTCAAGTACGCTGTCCTGGGCACACACCTCAGCTATCTGGACTGACTGTCCAGGACAGTGGGTTAGTTAGTTAGTGGTTAATGAGAGAGAAGAGGGTGTAGTGGCCTTACACCTACCCATTGAGCCCTTATAAGAACTCGCTCTGGGTTGGAGCCGGTACCGGGCTGTGGACCCTGTGCCTACCATCCTGTAGTCCGATGGCTTAGCCACTATGCCACCGAGGCCGGTTTGTGTTGATATTCCTGTAAGGTTGTAGTGCGACTGTCAATGACATCATCGTGTGACATCCCACTTGGTGTTCTAGTGGAATGTATCACTTTGATTTTTAACCATATAATACTAAAGATCCCTTAATTGCAGCTAATTATTAAAAAGAGTGGCCTGTGGAGTCAAGGGCCGCAGATTTTGTTTGTAATTATCTCTGTGGTCTTTGACCATATGACTGACACCATATATAACTGTAAATAAAATGTATGTTGTTAAATAAACCTCTTCTTTCTTTCTATATTGATATCGCTGTTTAGTGTGCCACAGTTTTGATGACACTATGTTCTTTAAGTATCTTTTATAAATATCTTCTACCAAATCATCAACACTTTCAACATTTCAACTGATCACAAACATTAGCATTTTTTCTTCTCCAGATATGATTTTGAAATGCTTAGTTAGATTAGTATCATATATATTGTTCTAATTATTTATATATGTATATTAATACCGTAAACATTTTCTTATAGATTTTGTTAGGCCGAGATGCTCTGCTGGAGAGAATAAATAATTATTTAGACCGTGAAGAAAAGAAAGAAAAGATTCTCTCCCTTGTTGGTTTTCCTGGTGCTGGAAAAAGTGCATTAATGGCTTCATCTGCCAAAACTAGTTGCAATGATTCCAAAAATAAGGTAAGCAGTTCAAATTCTAACTTGGTTCATTGTTTTAAAGCTTCATTTGTAAATCCTAGTCAGTTACATGTAAGTTAAAGTTTATGTTTGGTTAACGATGTCATTAGAGCACATTGATTTAAAAAAAAAAAAATTGTATTGTCCCCAGAATATAAAAAGGCAGTGTCACGGTTGGGGTGCCCTGAGCTCAACTATCTCACAATATTTTTTTAATTTCATATTGTATACACAATTTTATATTCATACGTATAAATTTATTAATCATTGGCTATTGGATGTCAGATGAGGTCATTCTGACATATAGTCTTAGAGAAAAGCCACTACATTTTTTCATTAGTAGCAAGAGACCTTCTATTTGCCCATACATGACCTTTGATTTATCAGTTGTGGTGCACTGGTTGAAATGGGGGGAAAAACCTTAGACTGATAAATGTTTTCATGTATTAACTAACCATAATAAGAATAACATTAATATCTGGTTCAATGTCTGATCTCTGTATGTTTGAAATATAAATATTGATCTTACATTTAAAAAACCCTCCATTTAGGTTAATTTTAATGAGCACAATTGGCCTTATCAAAGGTGTGGTATATAGCTCAGTGGTAGAATGCTTGCCTGAGGTGTGATTGGTTGCGTGATGAATTGCCCTCAGGATTTATGTTTTTCTTGTTCCAACCAGTGCTCCATTACTGCAGATTCAAAGACTTTGGAATTAACTATCCTGTCTATGGGAAAGTGCATATAAAAAATCCCTTGTGATTTTATTATTAGGAATAGCCTATGTGGCAGAAGTTTCTTCTCTCTTTTTTCTTTAGCATGTTTGAAAATAACCATATATAAACACTTAAATATAATAGCTGTAGATTAAAATGTGCTGAGTCTTATTAGATAAACATTCCTTTCATTACTATAAGAGTAGTATATGTGGTAATAACAGGTTTCCTCTCTTGCTAAAACGTGTGCACACAGTCATGTGTTATGACATCAAACAGCTGCAGGGGCAGGCCGTAGCTGAGTGGTAAAGTGTTTGCTTGATGCTTGATCAGTCTTGGATCGATCCCCTTTGGTGGACCCATTGGGCTATTTCTCATTTCAGCCAGTGCTCCACAACTAGTGTAACAATGGCCTTGGTATGTACTATCCTGTCTATGGGATGATGCATATAAAAGATCCCTTGCTGTTAATCGAAAATGGTAGCCCATGAAGTGGTGACTGCGGGTTTCCCCTCTCAATACCTGTGTGGTCCTTAACCTTATCTCTGATGCCATATAACTGTAAATAAAATGTGTTGAGTGCGAGGTTAAATAAAACATTTCCTTCCTTCCTTCAAACAGCTGCTGTTTAAAACATGTTAAGATTTTGATAAATAAATATTTTTTCATATAATATCTTACATTTTCAGTGCAATCAAAGTATGTGATATTTTGCTTGATCACATACTTTAAGAATTTGATAACTTTGAAAATTAGATGTAAATTAATCGAGATTACGGCACTAGGTTTATTGACATTTAAGCAAACGTACTTTGGTGACACTCCATAATTGACGT
>JAECMU010072336.1:0-17480 GCA_016106625.1 Dracogyra subfuscus
GCTAAGATCACCGTAACTGCACAGCTAATATATGCACTTAAGGTGATCTTAGTGCTAAGATCAACGTAACTGCACAGCTAATATATGCACTTAAGATGATCTTAGTGCTAAGATCACAGTAACTGCACAGCTAATATATACACTTAAGGTGATCTTAGTGCTAAGATCACAGTAACTGCACAACTAATATATGCACTTAAGGTGATCTTAGTGCTAAGATCGCTTTGTGGAACAGAGCCCTGTACCTTTAGCCCGTCATGGACGTTATTTATTGAAAATAACAGTTTCAGTTGATTGAAAAAGGAAGATGGAAATTTTTTGGAATTAACTAAAAAGCACTATTTTTGTGTGTAGTTTAAAAAACAATTGGTTCAAAAAGAAGTAAGATTTTTGTGTGTATAATCATGTTAAGAAAACAACATTGACTTCTGGGAAGGACTATGGAACTTAGAAATAAGTTTAAAAAAATAAGAGAGACGTAAAAGAGAGAGAGAGATTGCATGTATACAGTGTAATACATATAACTGATTGTCTGTTATGTCTTTGACTTAAGAGGAAGTATTAACAACAATACAAGCTGAAATGATGTGACAATTGTGAACTGTATCGATCTCGTTTTTGTGTCTGTGTCTGGGTTTTGCATCTTTTCTTTCATTATTAAAAGCTAACCACTGTAACCTAACTACTGCCACGGTTGAGATGAGCCTCACTATTAACTGGACAATTCACAGCCAGCCGATAGAGAGAGAGACATAGAGAGAGAGAGACAGACACAGAGAGAGAGAACCTGTTCTGTCATCACTGCAGCCCGACACTGCTCTCACTTCCCGTGTCTTGAAATTGTCAGCACCGACCTTGTGATGAATCATTGATCTGCTAAGGAATGCTCACAGAGAAAGGGCCACACTCCAGGAGAGAGAGAGAGAGAGGAGAGAAGGTACCGGAATATTGTGTCAATCACTCCGTAAACTGCAGCAATTTGGCTGTGACTAGTTTTTCCGAGAGCTTCCAACGCTTAATATGATTGTGACTTGATGGGGATACGGCACGTATTGGTCGTATTAGCGAGTCCACGCGTGCGTTCTGCCAGGCCTGCTGCCGGTGTGTGAGGCGGATGCCTACAGAGTGAGGCACAGAGTGGAACTGTTCTGGTACCGTGCACCGGCCTTTGTTTGTCCGTCTCCCGTCTCGCAGTATGTGACCGCAGCTCTTCCAAGCGACACTTTTGCCAATTAGGGACTTAACCTTTTGTGTCAATGCGAGAGCCGTCTTATAATATGACGTCTGCGGGCAGAGCTGTAATTTTCTCTCGTGGGCAAAGATTGATTGGTGCAATCGGTGTGTGTGTGAAAAACGTTTTCAACACTCTGTGAAGTGAGATTTTTACCACCACACACACCCCTCCTCCTCTTCCTCCTCCTCTCTTCTCCTTTCTGCCGAGCATTGGTGGTGACAAATGAATTGTTAATCAACCCACCTTGATTGTGGTGTTAATCATACATCATCGTCGCTATCTTGTAGCAGACACGCGTTTCATTATGCGACAGTAATAATCTTTTTCATATTACCGTTATTTCTATTTCGGATGATTGAGAAGAATATTTTTGTACCGATGGTGCATCTAATTTGTGTGGTGCTGTCTCGTCATGAGTCTGTTTTGTGTGATGGACACACGAGTGCTGGTGAACTGAGGGGGATTCTCATGTGGACATACGCTGTTTGAGTGTTCTCGGTACTTTGTCATGATTCCATTCACGACATGTATATGTTTTCGAAGAAATCGCACTGGCGCCATGGGTTGGAAGCTTATTCGTGGTGATCTAACCTTCGGGTCACTGGAGTCCGATGGGCCTGGCCACAAAGATGTGGTGGTCTGTGAGGTAGGTTGTATGGTGCTAATGAAGCAACTATTTAAATTAAAACATATGTTAAATCTGTTGATGATGATTTTATAAAATTATGATTTTCAACCTAAGAATTTTTTAGAAATTAAACAAAATATTTTAGATTGCTAAAATTATAGATTACTTTAAGTCATTTGTTCATGCTTGTGTTCTATTAATTTGTTTGCTCGTTTATCTGTTCGTTCATTCATCCATCCATCACAATAATCATTTATATATTTAATTTCATTGATTCATTCTTACAACCAAACTTTAATACATTCATTCATTCATACGTTCGTTCATTCATTCATTCATTCATTTATTCATTCGTTTTACATCCATTCATTCATTCATTCATTCATTCATTCGTTTTACATCCATTCATTCATTCATTTTACAAATTCATTCATCTATTCCTTAATTCATTTAATTATTAGATTTGTTTTCATATTAATTCATTTTCATTCATTCATTCACTCACTCACTCACTCACTCACTCACTCACTCACTCACTCACTCACTCACTCACTCACTCACTCACTCACTCACTCATTCATGGAGACTGAATATACATGTGTAGTATAGTGTTTTTGTAGACTATTTGAGGTTTCCCCTGTTCTATTCTGTACCTCGTATATTTTCATATGCTTACCATTTGTGACACTCAATAGCTGATGTGTATTTTTGTGCTGAGGGTGTCGTTAAACATTCATTATTTCATTCATTATTCTGTACCTCACAACTGGTTTACCTATGTTTATTTTTTGTTGGTTTAATGGTTTTTCTTTTTCTTTTCTTTTTTTTGAAAGACAAATATGAAACATACTGGTACCTCTATACAGATTGTCGCATTTTACAGACCTATTATATCACTGTCAGGTTGCAGCAATCTTTAAAGTTTTAATTTTAAAAGTTTATATTGGAAAATGTTTTTGAAGGTTCATACTTGCTTAGTGTGTCAACACCAGCAATGTTATGTACACAGTGAAGATAACACATGATTGTGTTAATGGTTTAATGTTGTTTTTTACATGGCCTTTTGATCTTGATAATGCTTTCTCCTTGGCTTATAAGATTAGGTGTGGGTGCATGAAGGTTCAGTAATAAAAGCTGGTTTTTTATTATAAATTTAAAAAAAAAGTATGTAATGAATCTATTGTTATTCATTAAAATGTTTTTTAAGCTTAGTATTGTACTCCAAAATAATGTTAATCAGCCCTTGAGAATTGAAAATTTGCATAATGCATTTTTGGGTTGCATAAAAATAAATTCATGTAGCTCATTTACTTTTTGTGTAACCTGCCATGACCGTGTAAATAATGTCCTGAATTTAATGTGCTAACAAACAATATGTAATGCAAAATTAGATTTGCAAGAATAATGCACAAACAAACCCATCGTTCTTTCAATTTTCAAAGGTCTGAAAAAACTAAAACTGTCGTAATATGTATATATTTTGGAGAAGGCCTAGTAAGTTGTGTAACTTGTGCCTAATCCATTTGTTTTTTAAAAAACAATAAAATATGTTTCATTCAATCAACTAAAGTATATAAAATATATCTTACAAAGAAAGCATTCTAAGAGTACTACTAAAGCAATACTTGAACAAAATACTTTTCATATCCCCTAAATTCAAGGGCCATAATTCTGTCAAAAATGAGAAAATTGACATGAAAAGTCAAACTTGATCTGTAACAGTACATGATAAGCTATATACATAATTTTAGCTCAACATCTTAGGACATTTTGAAAAACAAGTTTGAAAAACTATATGTGGGACAGATGGACAAAGACAAAACCTAATGAACAAACTTGTAATTGTGGCTCATTAGCTAGCACATGAAAGATGTCATACACAATGCTATCTAAAAAAAAGGAAATAGAATATTGTACAACACCTCAGTACATTTTAAAGTATGGTTATTTTGCGTAACAGGGAGGAAACCTGCCGCCACAAATTCTATTGCTTCAAAACAAAAACAGCAATGCATTTTTTAATATGTTTTTTAGAGTAGGACTGTAGGACATGAACTTAGTTACCATAGTTGTGATATGATATGAATTGCCGGCAGTCAGGGGTCTGACCTATGGCAGTGTTTTGCCGATGGATAAAAATGATTACTGTCTGTTGAAGGGACCCTTTCTTGATTTGTATATTTGTTGCTAAAATTACTGGTTTAAAATTGCCATAGACCGGTTCAAAATTGTCGTCGGTAAGCATTTTGCATATGTCAAAACAAAAAATATTAGCCATAAGTAGCACATTTTTAAACGGACAGACCCTAGTTTTTAAACACTTAAAATGTATTTTCACTTAGACACTAGTTTCAACTTGTAAAAATGGACACTAAGTTTGGTTAATATATAAACCTGTAACAATTTTGGATACAACAGAGTAATGGTTTATTATAAACGGCTCTAATAGTGAAGCATGTCTTAGTGTTTAAAAACTAGGATCTGTCCCTTTAAGTCGAGCCCTGGGACAGTACATCATACATGTATGGTCTTTGGTGTACCTGTCATGGGGCACCGGTTGGGTTTGGGGGATTAAAAGAACCCATAAATTCGTTGAGAGTGATTAATCTGTTACACCTTAGCCTAGCACTTGACAAGGTGTACCGAGCTATGTATCGCACCACCATTACCACTTGAAGAAAATCTTTCATATTCACTCACACACAGTGAAGTTAAAGTTTTGTTTAACAACACCACTAGAGAACATTTGATTTATGAATCACTGTCTGGTGAATGTAAAGCATTTGATAATTGTGACATATGATTGTAGAGGAAACCCACTACATTTTCCCATTAGCAACAGGGGATCTTTTATTTGCACTTTCTCGCAGGACAGCACCTACCTTTAATATACCAGTAATGGGATACTGTTTGGAATAGGAAAAATAACAACAAACAAAGATGGCAGTAAGGGGGCTTGATTCTTTGACCCACATATCTTGGACCTCGTTGTTTAAGGAGGGCTAATATTCTTGCTCCCCATCACTCCAAGTCTAGTAGGAGAGTCATTTATAGGTCACCTTAACATGTGGATTTATATGGTTTAAGGAGAGCTAATATTCTTGCTCCCCATCACTCCCTCGAGTCTAGTAGAAGAGTCATTTATAGGTCACCATAACATGTGGATTTATATGGTTTCAATATGGTAATATCTTTAACTGCTCCCCATAACCCAAGTTAGGGGAGCAGTCAATTACTTCCCGCAATTCTTTCTCTCATCAAAGTCTGCACTCTACACACAGATATACCAGTGATGGTCTGTGACCTTCCGTCTTGGAAAGGAAAATAACATTTATTTAATGACACCCTCATGAAGAAAACAAAACTAACAGGTCCATTGAGAGGCATTGATCTCGTGATCTCTCGCACCTCAGACAAGACACTCTACCACGGAGATATTTCCCAGGATGGATAGGATATGATCATGTGACACTTTTCATCATAATCAATTACCCCGGGCTTGCATGCGAAATGGTTCCAGTCCATAATGTTAAGTCTACACAATGACATTTCAGTCTAGACTTGAAATCGCCTGCTTCGTAATTCTCCACATTTGCTTAATATTTAGCCAAGGCTGAAATGCATCATGATCAGTGAATGGTCACGTTTTCACTTCTTTCTTGTCATCAGGACATAAATGTATGTCTGAAGATGCTAGACCTTCAACATGATTTGAAGATCTGGTTAATTCATTGGCTGTTATTATATATTTTGTTGCAAGGTGCAGCCTGGTAATAAAGAGGCATGGATAAATAGTACATATGAACTAATGATGAAGGTTATTGTAATTTATAGCATTCTGTGTGAATTAATCACATTGGAATTTTCAAACTAATGCCATACATGTTTTTGACGGCAAACCTTTTTGAGTGTGATAATTTATTTTATTATCCTGTTGTGCACAAATTTACAAGCATTACAATGGAAGGAAAGAAATGTATTACTGAATGACTTCCTGAACACATTTTTATTTATGGTTATTTGGAATCCGATATTTTGTTAAAGGGACAAACCTTACTTTCAACCTGTAAAAGTTAAACATTTAGTTTAGTTAACTTACAAACCTGTAACACATTTGGATAAAGTTGCAATTGAGTGAAACATTAGTCTGTGATTTTGAAATGGTGAAATACCCTTTAAAAATAGACTAAAACTCACCACCATAGCTGTTGCTTGTGAGAAATGCATTTTGTGATATTAAAAACACCAGGATGACCAAAATCACTTCAGATGTACGGAAATGAATAATCTAAACAATAAAATGTAAGTAAAGTATGATTTCTGTTATCAAAAACGGCTCTAATAGTAAAATAAATATGCCTTAGTGTTTAAAAACTAGGGTATGTCCCATTAAGGACCACACGTATAATAGAGAGGAAATCGGCAAAGGCTCTTTTTATACATATCATACCACAGAATAATACATATTGTGACCTCTGTTGCACCACTTGTAGTCCAATGGGACCACCAATGGGTATTGGTCCTAGAATACTAGTAGATGATTAATAAAACAGCGTGCTTTAGTGGTGTTGTTAAACAAAACAAAAAAAGTTCATGTATTTTTAATTAAAATGAAACCAGCACCTCGCATAGTACCTTTGTTTTGGAGGGGGTGGGGCATAGCCCCAGTGGTAAAGTACTCCCTCCCGTTGTTGGACCCATTGGGCTATTTCTCGTTCCAGCTAGTGCTCCACAACTGGTATATCAAAGGCTGTTATATGTGGTATTCTGTCTGTGGGATGGTGCATATAAAAGATCTACTAATTAAAATAAATAGCGGATTTCCTGTCTATGATTTAGTGGTGTCTTAAAACAAACTTTTAAATTATTTAAAAAGAATTATTTTTAATGCTTATGTTTAATAAAATATTTCAAGCATGTCTTGATTAATGGTAATGGTTAGTGATGGATAGAATAGATGTTTAACAACACCCCAGCACAACAAATACATAGGCTGTTGGGTGTCAAACTATGGTAAAGGCAAAAATAATGTTAAAGGTTAGTGAAGGAGAGGTCCAGGTAGTAGCGGTTCAACACCCCACTGAGCTGCTAAAAGTGTGGGTGCATGGAAACCCTTCTGACCATACCAGAGACTTAGCTTTGGGATGGACATTCATGAACTTAAAGTAAGACATGGGAACGTAAATAAAGTTAAAGGCCAAGGTGCATGGAAGCTGATACTGGCATGGAAGGAAGGAAGGAAGTGTTTTATTTAATATGGCACTCAAAACATTTTATTTACAGTTATATAGCATTGGAGATATGATTAAGGACCACACAGATATTGAGTAACGAAACCCACTGTTGCAACTTCATTTGCTGCTCTTTTCGGTTAGCAGCATGGGATCTTTTATATGCACCATCCCACAGACAGGATAGTACATAACACGACCTCTGTCACTCCATTTGTTGATACTGGGATACAAACCCAGTACCTACAAGCCTTTAGGTGATGGCTTGACCACTTTCCTGCCAAGGCCAGTTTGTTCCTTGATAATTACACAGCAGTGTACCTTCAAATTTTACTTATTGATGACATGTAGCCATCTGGGAAAGTGCATCCCATCTTGTTATGGTGAGCCCAACACCACCAAGTCGTTATTGGCAGTTAATTTCAAAATTGGCTATCTGTCTTTGCCGAACAGCTGTTGGGCAACACAGTGGCTAGATGTGCCTGGGAGATAGTTTTCACAACATGGCCTTCAAAACAGTAATATGAGCAGATGACATCTACTGAAGTTATTATTTCTTTTGATACCTTGTCGGTGTGTTTGTGATATACCAAACAAATTATTATTGGATAGGAAACAGATGGGCTTTAATGAGAACTTAGCTATATATTATTTTTTAATGGTGTTTTTGCTACTGCAAATTGAGGTGGGGATTTTTTAACCTTGAATATATGATATATGTTGTGTACTAATGAGAAATGGTAAATATGGAGATATGTTAAACTGAGTGCTTTTATCAGCTAATTTGTATACCATGTACTGGAGGTACATGTAACATATAAATGAAAAAGAAATCTTGATCGTTATAGTTAAGTTTTATTCTCCAGTCACCTTTTTTATTAACAATTTACTTGTTGAATGAAACATAGAAGTAATCTGCTAGTAGCAAGATATTTTTAGGGTTTAAATTTTTATATTTTTTATTTTGAAGTAGTTTTTAAACAGACTGTATCCTGTATTTGCTGCAATTGTTGAGTGCTCGCCTGAGGTTCTTGAATTCAAGATCAAACCACCTTGGAGGATCCGTTCAACTTGGCCCAGTGGTAAAGCGTTCGCTTGATGCGTGGTCAGTCTAGAATCAATCCCCATTGGTGGACACATTGGACTATTTCTCGTTCCAGCAAGTGCTCCACAATTGGTGTAACAAAGGCTGTGGTATGTACTATCCTGTCTGTTGGATGGTGCACATAAAAGATCCCTTGCTGCTAGTCAAAAAGAGTAGCGCATGAAGTGGTGACAGCAGGTTTCCTCTCTCAATTTGTGTGTGGTCCTTAACCATATGTCTGTTTGTTTGTTTGTTTAACGACGCACTCAACACATTATAATTACGGTTATATCGGCGTCGGACATATGGTTATGTCGAGAAAAAACCCAGTGTTTAGCTGACGGGGATCGATCCTAGACCGACCATGCATCAGGCGGGCACTGTACCACTGGGCCATGCTGCCCGCCCTTAACCATATGTCTGATGCCATATAACTGTAAATAAAATGTGTTGAGTGTGTTATTAAATGAAACATTTCTTTCATGCCATTCAACTGATTGGGTTTTTTCTCATTCCAACCAATGCACTACAACTAGTCAAAGGCTGTGGTATGTGCTGTCCTTTGTTTGGGAAAATGCATATAAAAGATCCCTTGCTACTGATGGAAAAATGTAGCAGGTTTCCTCTCTAAGAATGTCAAGAGTTAACAAATGTTTGACATCCAGTATTCGATGATTGATTAATCAATGTACTCAAGTGGTGTCATTAAACAAAACAAAAGAAAACTTTTAACATTTAACTTTTGATCACAGAACTACATCCTAATACTTCCACAAAAAGAGGGAAAACACTTTATTAATGTGAACAGGCAACAGCAGCAGACATTTTTTTTACACATTTTATTTATGGTTATATGGCGTCAGACATATGATTATGGACCACACAGATATTGAAAAAGGAAACTCGTAGTCACCACTTCATGGGCTACTCTTTTTTATTAGCAGCAAGGGATCTTTTATATGCACCATCCCATAGACCGGGTAGTATATACCACGACCTTTAGTCATGGTACACTGGCTGGAACAAGAAATAGCCCAATGGCCCCACCGACGACGATCTATCCAACACCTACCGCATATCGAGCGAGCACTTTACCACTGGACTATGCAGCAGAAATAGATGAACGCCATGTGTATTGACTTATCACTGTATTGACTGCAGTACATAAATCATTGAGCCCATTAAGAGCTGATAAAAGTATGGCAGTCGTGGGGTATTAATCACTTATGGAATACAAACTAGCTGTGGACAATTGTTTAGTTATTCAGGGTGGTAAACATGTCGAGTTGTAAAAAAATCGCCATGAATAATACAGCATGGCAACAATTGATTTATAGATTTTGCAATTAATTGCACGTCACAACCAAACTGACTCTCCACACACATTGTGGAGATGGTTGACCTCTGTGGTCCATTGGTTGTGGTACTTGAATTAAAGGGGCTATCGATCCCGAGTTTACTTCCATTGTAAGATGTTTCCGACTAACATAGCCTTTTTGCTGATGAAAATTACATATTAAATATGTTGTTTTTGTTTAGAATATCAGTTTTTCTATAACGCTTGATGCACAGTCAATCTAGGATTGACAGGCTTTGGTGGCATCATGGTTAGGCCATCGGTCAATAGTCTAGTAGGTATTGGGTTCATATCCCAGTTAAGGCATGGGATTAAAAATCCAGATACCTACTCCAAAGTGAGTGCTCCGCAAGGCTCAATGGGTAGGTGTAAACCAACCAGTGATCCATAACTGGTTCAACAAAGGCCATGGTTTGTGCTGTCTTGCCCATGGGAAGCACAAATAAAAGATCACTTCCTGCTAATCGAAAAGAGTAGCCCATGAAGTGGTGATAGCGGATTTCCTCTAAAAAAAATTGTGGTCCTTAACCATATGTCTGATGCCATATAACAGTAAATAAAATGTGTTGAGTGCATTGTTAAATAAAACATTTCTATTTCTATATTTCAGTCTAGCTCTAGCCAGTGTACTGAAACTGGTATATCAAAGGTCATGGTATGTGCTATCTTGTCTGTGGAATGGTACATATAAAAGATCCTGTGCTACTAATGGAAATATATAGCCGATTTCATCTCTATGACCATATGTTTGACATCCAATAGCCGATGTGTATTTTTTTGCTGGGGTGTCTTTAAACTATTCGTCCGTTTGTTCATTTATTTGTTCATTCATTTGTTTCTCCATCCATCCACCCATCCATCCATCCATCCATCCATCCATCCATCCATCCATCCATCCATCCATCCATCCATCCATCCATCTATCCATCCATCCATCCATGTATTCATTCAACACATTTTTATTCTGGTGTCATTGCTTTCCTTCCTAACAATGTGCTGAGGTGCAGTCTAAACACACATTCCTTTCCTTTCTGTCATGCTGATGAGGCGATTCGTGATCCTTTGTGGTTCAGGGAACAAATATAAAGTTATAACGGTTTAATGGCTCTCCATCACAAATGAAATATTGATTAGCAAATCCAAGGTACCTCAGTTATTGGAAGATTTGTCATACAAAGTCTGTGTATAGAACTCGGTCTGTTCTTTGAGTCAATTCAAGTCCCACACTTGGGTGTCCCATCTCCAAATGTCACAGCCATCACAGGTGCTTCCATCGTGATAAACAACCAAATACAATCTTTGTTGTCTTCTACATCAATCCAGACATAAGTTTGGTAAAATCAGTATGATTCACACACAAGTATAATGATTTCTTTGTTATCCATATTATAAAATTTTTTTTATGAATAGACAAACAAGGACTGTGTCAAAATGTTCCAAATATAACTTGAAGGAGATGACTAAATCTGAAATGACGTCATTTTGGTAAGCGATTAAACAAGTTCAGATTTGGAGAACTACTTAATCATCCTTTGATGTCGCTTCCCAAAATGACGTCATTCTTTGGTCACTTGAAATTATTATGACACACTCAAGGGGCCTCCTTCCTAAGGTGAAAGGTATACTGATTGAGCTAGATCTGTCCCTTAGATGGTAATGATTATCTAGAATATGAAAGTGAAATGTCCACTAGTGTCATCTTCAAGGCCTGTGTCACCGGCCTCCGTGGGGTCGAGGTTAGGCCATTGGTCTACAGTACTGGGTTCGGATCTCAGTTGAGGTGTGGGATTTTTAAACCTGATACCGACTCCAAACTCAGCAAGGCTCAGTGGGTAACTGGTTTCAACAAAGGCCATGGTTTGTGCTATCCTATTTGTGGGAAATGCAAATAAAAGAATCCTTGCTGTCTATTGTAAAAGAGTAGCCTATATGGCAGCAGGTTTCCTTCTATCCTGCCACTGGGAAGTGCAAATAAAAGATTCCTTGCTGCTAATCGAAGAGAGTAACCCATGAAGTGGCGACAGTGGGTTTCCTCTCTCAGTATCTGTGTGGTCCTTAACCATATGTCTAAAACCATATAACCGTAAATAAAATGTGTTGAGTGCATCTAATAAAGCATTTATTTCTTTCAAGGCCTGTCTATAAAACTATGGAGTCTAGACTCCGATCTATAAAGTCTTCACACTCATACAATTTCTATGTGTTGTCTTGACTTTAAAACTTTTATAAGCATATACGGTGAAACCTCTCAATTCCAGACCCTCTGTAAACCAGAATTCCTTGAACACCAGACATTTTTCATGGCCCCTTTTCAAATATCTGTACAAAAGAGAACCTCTCTAAAGAGGATATTTCTTTAATGGTACTTTTTACTTAGTCTCGAGGGTGTCTGGTTTAAAGGATGTTCACTGTACATATACAGTGATAGAAATAAGCAAAATACTTTACTAATCCACTGGACAAATACATCTAGAAATCTGTTTGTCTGCCAATATTTTCACTTGTCCAAATAAATTGGTTTACTCAAGTACTAGGATGATGTTTGTGATTGCACAAAATGAAATTGCACTGAAATGTTTTTACTTGTCCACTGGACAACCACCAAGACACATTTTGCTTGCTGATTTCGAGCACTGATGTACTTTGTATAATACTCCTATTCCACATGTAGTAGTTAAACTAACATTCACTTCCAATTCACTGCTGCAAACATCTTTATAGTTGCTGATTAAACAGTTTGCAGGGATGTCATCATTATTAAATGCATATTCCTCCTCCTTTAATGCATAAATGGTAAAATATTTAGAACCTGACAAAGTAGCTGAAAATATAACTTGCAGTTGAAAACGGCTATCAATAAAGATGCAATTTTCGTTGCGGGCAATTTCCCCTGACAGACCAAGTTTATCCCTCGAAGAATCTCCAGCGTTCACAGTAATGTAGTAACGCCCTTCAGGCAGAAATCCATGTTCCATTAGTACTCCTTGTTGGACAATTACACGTGGACGTGCAAGTTCGTTTAATACTGTGAAAATGGACACAGTGATCAATTGAGTCGCAATGCCCTGTCCATAGAACCTGTCAGCACTTAAAGAAAATTGTTTGGTGCAACATAGCAGTTTTAATTCATTTTAAAAACAGATGTTGTAGAAATATTTATAAATATTTTAAAAAACAATTTCATTCAGCAGTTGGTTTGCTTAAATTATTATATGACTGGAAGTAGTAGTATGTTTTAGAAATGAAATGCAATGCCATATGACCGTAATTAAAATATGTTGCATACGTCATCAAATAAAACATTCCTTCCTTTAAAAATTACCAGCCTGTGGCATCGTGGTTAGGCCATCGGTCTACAGGCTGGTAGGTACTGGGTTCGGATCCCAGTCGAGGCATGGGATTTTTAATCCAGATATCGACTCCAAACCCTGAGTGAGTGTTCCGCAAGGGTCAGTGGTAGGTGTAAACCATTTGCACTGACCAGTGATCCATAACTGGTTCAACGAAGGCCATGGTTTGTGCTATCCTGCCTGGGGGAAGCGCAAATAAAAGATCCCTTGTTGCTAATCGGAAAGAATAGCCTATGAAGTAATGACAGCAGGTTTCATCTCAAAATCTGTGTGGTCCTTAACCATATGTCTGATCCCATATAGCCGTAAATAAAATGTGTTGAGTGGGTTGTTAAATAAAGCATTTCCTTCTTTCTAAATGTGTATAATTTTCAATCTTTCTGAATGAACGTGGAATATGATGAAACAGAAAAGTGCTAATAAATGTTCACTTCTCCTATTTTTATCAAATATCTCCCTTTTCTCCTGGGAAGGAACAAGTCACTTCTAGTTTTTCGATTCTAAGTTAAAATATAATTTTGTTTTGTTGAACAGCTCCACTAGAGCACAATTATATATTAATCATCAGCTATTGGATATCAAACAGTTGCTAATTTTAACATGTAGTCTAAGAAAGAAAACAAGCCATATTTTCCCATTATGTCATGTTATGTCATAGGGTTTAACATGCACGTTCACAACAAACTGTTGTAGTCCAAGACAGAAAGTTGGGGGGATGTAGGAGGGCCTGCCTGCACTGGGAGCAAGGGAGCACCAGCAGTCCGATCAAGATTGGTAGCAGGCGGGGGTTTTCTATTGGTGGCAAAGGATCTTTTATATGCACCATCCCACATACAGGGTACACACATGTATACAACCTTTGATAATATACCAGTTGTGGTGTACTGGATAGAACGAGAAATAGCCCAGTGGGTAATTCTACTTGTAGATTAGTGCCTGGTGCTTATCATTTGCTGGGTTAGGATTTGGCTCAGTCAGTTGAGTGCTTGCTTGATGTGATGCGTCACAGGATCAAACCAGCTTGGTAAACCCATTCAACCGAGTAGGTTTTTTTTCCATTCCAACCAGTGCACCACAACTGGACATGGTATATGTTTTCCTGTCTATGGGAAAGTGCATATAAAAAATCCCTTGCTGCATTAGGAAAAATGTAGCAAGTTTTTCATGACTACGAGTCAGAATAACCATATGTTTGACATCCAGTAGCTGATGATTAATTAATCAGTGTGCTCCAGTGGTGTCATTAAATAAAACAAACATTTTGTTATTTGCATTGATGAAAGATGTAAATTTTTCGATCATACGGAAGTAGATCTTTAAGTAATGTTAAGACTATGGACAGTCTGGTGTCTTTATCTTTGGTTGCACTGTCAGATTAATTTGTCACCTTAAGGATGTATAAGCTTGGACTTATTTTGTGCCATGTGCTTGAGAATAGTTTTAAAAGCTTTGCACGCATCATGCATGTGGTCATTACGAAATTGACCTTTCTGAATCATGCATATACATAAATCAGATTAATTAAATCTTTTCAACGATTGATTTTTGTGTTTTACATTCATTTCAAGAATAAGTGCTCTCAAGTTTGACATTGTTTCCAAGTTAGAAACCAGAAAAATAAGCAGTTTTATGTATCAGTCAGATTTATTGTATATCCAGGTTATAAAAAATCTATATTTCTTTATTATTTTTTTTATATCAAATTTCCGGCACAATTAAGTAAACCAGAAATCTGGGGTTTTTTTAAAAAATGTACTGTACAATTAATAAATCAGAAATCTGTATTTGTTTTTAAAATCAGATTTGTTAAATGTTCATGCAGTGTATTTAAAACCTGTATTTAAATTTTTTTTTATTTAGTGAATCTAATTTATAAACTTTTCAGTGCATCAGAAATTTGTGTTTTGTTATCAGATTTAATCAGTGTTTGGGGTTAAACCAGATTCTGTTTAAACAACTTGAGCATCAGTTATGAGCATTTTTGTATATATATGTTACATTTTGATATTAGTTTAATGTTGCAAATTCACTGTGGACCCAATATTTGTTTCTGTCATTTCAAAGGATTTGATGTCTAATGTTATTTCTGAAACTAATATGCCTAATGTACCACCCACCAAAATAAAATTTAAAAAAATCTAAATTTCAAACAACGCTGTAATGTGGGACTGAATGTCGGCGATGTCGAATTGACTGCCATTAACACTGTCAATGTCTTGACACTATGGATTGAGTGATTTGGTTGCTATTATTATTTTATTATTTACCTTATTCCTTATTTCTTTCCATCAGTATAATAAAAATAGTAATAAAGTCTGCAACATATTTAGTTTATTTGATTCCATCTGACTTTCTGCCTTCAAAGGTCAATAAACTGACAAATATCACTGAAGCTAGCTAATCCTTGAATACACAGGAGGGCTTCCATAGAGCCACATTTACAGAAACCAAAGAAAGTGCACCAGCCATTCCAAATATGGTCGGTTAATAGTCATCATTTCAGCTTTTTCCTTCTTCTAAAAATGACTTTTGATAGAAATCAAAGTGTTTATTTTTAGGTGCAGCAGATGTAATTGTGAACTTGTCAGAACAAATTAAATAGAAAAATAAATATTAAATGTGTTTGAAATCCAGTAGGTGTTTTTTCCCTATTCACCCCAATCCACCGTATCTTTACCACTCAAGAATCTACTTGGGTTTGTGTTGTTGACAGAGAATGAATTTATACATCTTTGCATTAAAGGGACTGTGCCAAATTTGCTGTCTGTGTAAAATGTTGCCAAGTAACAAGTGGTTTAATGACTAAAATGCATATTTAACACATTTTGTTTGAATAAAATATCAATGGCTGTACATTAAATATATAGTGTTGGTATAAGTTCAAATTTCATTTTATTTCCTAATGTATATATATAATGTGTGTATGTGTA
Source organism: Dracogyra subfuscus (assembly GCA_016106625.1). Classification (NCBI taxonomy): domain Eukaryota; kingdom Metazoa; phylum Mollusca; class Gastropoda; order Neomphalida; family Peltospiridae; genus Dracogyra; species Dracogyra subfuscus. The sequence continues at coordinate 15,815 of JAECMU010072336.1, forward strand.
TGTGTATATACATTGTCGTTATGTTGAAATTGCCGGTGTATCGAATTGCCAAAATAAGGTAACAAAAAAATCACCTAATTAATATCAACTGATGACTGAATAGCATTTAAATTATTAATGCATTGCAATTATTATTAAAAACAACAAATACATGTACATACATTAAATATATATTAATGAAATTAGTGGGTGGCCAAATCCAGTTTAAGCTATATGTATTTATAAATATTAGGATGGAAAGAAACACATTGAATAGCGTACGCTACAACAGCTTGCTCTGAATGTGCACGTTAAGCCCTATTATAACCGTAATTAAAATGTATTGAGAGCGTCGTTAAACAAACAAACAAAAAACAACAAAAAAGTTAAGCCCTATGACCTGACGTGACATTGAATATACAGACATTGATATTCTAAACAAGAAATGTTTATATTTGGTATGTAATTGTAGTTATTCAAAAGATTTTATTAGTTGGAAACCTCTTACAATTGCATCAAATGCAGAACGGTCTCTTTAACTTTCTGAGACACGTTGCAGCCTTTTGTGTCTGAGAATTAGCACAGCGGTGAGCACCGAGATATGGCTTGGATATAATAATGTCATTTGGATTTCAACATGCTTGAAAGCTTCTTGTTCATTGTTCTGAAAATGCAGAACTATTTTTTGAAATCCAAGAAATGAATTTCCTTCCCAACATGGGTTTTTTGTCCACTTCTTTGGCTATCGACTGCAACACTTGCGTCATACGGTGAGGAAATGTGACTCTCGATGGCAACATCCAGACACCAACTGCAATAACTTCTTAACAGAGGATTGATTCTCATGCACATGGCATTCATTAATAGTATTCCATTGCCAGAGAGCCGAGTATTGGTTTCGTTTAATTTTTGTTTTTTCCCCCATCAGTTTGATATCGCTAGTGACAAAAGTTATGACGTACAAATGAAAAGTCGTTTTTCTAATCTGGTAGATATTTCATTATCATTTTCGAGAATTTAAATAAATTGTGACGCCAGTAGCTTGTTTTTATTGGATCAGCATGACCAAACAAAAGAGAGAAAAGCCAAATAAGAAAGCCAATTTGTACAATTTGTAAAGTTCATTGTTCGATGTGTTTTAGTAATTTATAGCTACAAGGCTGGAACTTAATGATGGCATCGACAGGAATTGCTTTAGCTGTGATTTCAATTGCCGTAGATCAGTCTTTACCAATAAGTGTTTTTTGCTGCTGAATACAAATTATTATCGTCGGTTGAATGGATAAGTATTTGTTTTTATATTTGTTGTAGGCATGCTTAATATGTTCAGAATTGCAGTACGTAACAAATTCTTTAGCTTTGTAGCTATAGGCTAGAATTTGATTTGAACTTTTTTTAAAGCGACATTCCCAAACAAAAATTGCAAGCTTATTAAATAGCTGGTAACAACCTTGCGGCAAGGTAGTAGCAAGGTAGTAACTACCGCGTTTCGAGCTAGTATTTGGAACCTTTTTACAACCTTGCCGCAAGCTTGCGACGAGCTTCTTGCAACCTTGCTGCAAGCTTGCGACGAGCTTCTTGCAACCTTTCCGCAAGCTTGCGACAAGCTTCCCGCAAGCTTGTGACAAGCTTCCCGCAAGCTTATTCAGTTTTATGCTAGTATTTGGAACCTTTTTACAACCTTGCT
>JAECMU010072339.1:0-12645 GCA_016106625.1 Dracogyra subfuscus
TAGTCGGGAGTTTTTTTCCTTTAATTCAAAGTGAAGATTATTTTAAAGTAAGTATTGTTTGGTCTCAGTGAGCTCAAAATAGATCACAATATACGATTAGGGTGTAAAAATGTGATGGTAATCGTTATTTTGACCGCAATTTTGTTCCGAGCAAAATTCCTCAGAACCGTTGTCCAGAAGTGCTAATGGCGTAATCGGTTGACAATGTAAACCTCAACGCTTGCATACGAGGTTTACATTGGTGAACTAGGTTTGGTGAATACTAATAGGGCCTCAACGAATAAAAGTTAATAGGGCCTCAACGACTGAACGAGTAAAAAAAATTAGATTCGAGTACTCGTTTGTTAAACTCGACCCGGACCAGAGTACCCGGCTTTTATTCGAGATGATGCTAAAACTAAGAAAAGAAAGAAAGAAGGCATTATTGTGTATCCCAAATATAGTTATATTTGACATAGTAACCAGTACTCACAATCAAGATAATATACACCTTTAAGTCCTGAATGTGTTTAATGTAGGCCTGTCCATAATTCATGTTATTGGTGTTTTTTTTAATCATAATTTCGTACATGTGACTTAAATCATTCATTGAAGTGGCACATTGATCAATCGGAACACTTCGTCACTTTCTGCTACGCTACAAGAAATGTTCGAGCAGTTCCGAATGGTGCATTGATAGAATTATTCAGTTTATATCAGTGGTTTTAATTGGTTTCAAATGTGACGTCATTAATATACTGTAAATCATGAAATTAATGCGTCATGATATTATTGCGTCCGTACATGAGTGAACAAAAATGCGTATTTTTATTAATGCGTCCACATCACATAAAAACCACAGTTGTTTTGTTATTATATTGTTTGGGCTTCATCTTACATGTTAACAGAAGTCAGTAGTTGTTTTCACAGCTACAACGTAACCGTAAGCTAATCGCGTCATATCATGGTGGTGAATTGAATTGACCAGGAAGCCCTAATTACCTAAAGTAGTGTCATTAGTATAACGACACCTTATTGTTAAGGGTATGCCTCGCACTTTTGTGTAGTGATTGCTTCTAATTAATCCACCAGTAGGAATAAAAGGTAAACGGGTCGCTATTTCAGGACAAAATATTTAACGCGAATGCAGACCTATTATTCTAACAAATGTTTTAGACTGATTTTATACACTTGATGCGTAGCATAGGAAAAACGTTAACAGTGACAACTTGCGACCAGTCTACATTAAATGCCATGTATAGAGTTGAGCCAAATGGTTTGAAGAAATATGCACAGATTGTTGGTTACAGTTACATAATTTTCTACGGTTTCATTTTTAAAGGAATATATTTAGTAATAAAATTTGTTGATTATAATTTTACAAATGTTCAAAACAGTTTAAATGTATACAGTAATCCAGAAGTGTATGAAAATTTGAAAAATACCCATATCACAAAATGAGCTTTTAAAAACAAAACATTTGGAACATCACTGTATTATATAACCACTATGATATTCCAGGAAAGTGAAAACAGAATGGCAACATCGAAACGAAATAAAGATTCTTGAAGTATTTACAAAGAAAACTTTTAATAAAAAGTATTTTTGTATTTTGTTTCATATTTATATTATAAAAGTTTTATTTTATTTAGAAGTATTATAGTAAAATCTTGCAAAATTTTTGTATTGGGAATGAGACGAAACAAAATGCGTCAAGTTATTATTGCGTCGATGTGTTCGCCGCATTTTTCGCATTAATTACTTGCTCGCATTAATTTCATGATTCAGTATTCACAAATTGGTTGATACAACGACGATCGGATTAAAGGAACAGTTCCGAGTTTTCAGCTGAAGCATGAGTCCCCCACCCCCATAAACACCCAACAAAATAAACCAAATCCTATTTGTGATACAATTTCTTATTGTAAGTAACATTTGTTAAATATTATGGATTGTATTAATACATTCAAAATGGAGTTAATAACAAGTATTCATTTTAGAACAAATACACACAAAAAACGTGATAATACCCATAGACAATAGTTGTTTGCCTAGTAGTATTAATTAGATTTCTGTTTTGTGTCCATTGTTGCAACGTCTAATTTTACAAAAACGGCAGGAAAGGGAGGTAAAACAAATTATATCAGAGTGCTCTCCCCTGCACGGGTACTCGAGTCCAGTAATTAAACCGGACTCGAGGCTTAACAGACTCGTCCCGTGCCCGAGTACTCATGGAGCCCCTATTGGTGAATCAACGTTTAAATCTCCAACGTCCCTAACTGTGTTATGCTTCAAATTCCGTTCACTTTTTTTTCTTGTGCACGGCTCGCGCAATCAACATCCGATTTGTTGGCATCGGCATGTCGTTCATTTATGAGGTTTTTCTTCACAGTTCATGAGCTTTTTTATAAACAATAAATTGGAGAAAAGTAAGCATCTAAATACAAAACCCCTAAAACCATTAATTTTACTAAGTCGTTTTTGTATTTTCCTTAAAATTACCGATATCGGGTCCACATGACTTGTAGAAATTAACTTAAAATGGAGAAATATGAATTAACATTTGGTGTGTGTCACATGATCTAACACGTGCCAGATCAACAAGGGCAAAGAATTTAATTTGTATGACCCTAGCCCGAGTACTCTGACTGTAAGAGAACAAGCTATTTTTTTGGCAATTACCGACAACCAAAAAAAGGTGGCAAAGATTTCCGCTCTAATACCACAACAATCCTATGTTTGACATCAAATACCTTTACATCGATTATTTTCAAGTTAACCGATTGAAAAAAGCCCCACATATTAATCACTAATACACACACTACAGAAGGAAACCCAACAGCACCCATTCAGTTAAGCTAAGCATTACTGTTTAATGTTTTAAAATTAGTGTAGGTCTGAACAAAATGTTCCCTGCCGAAGAATGCTTTGAACCACAGATGATCAAAACTTTTTATACACATAGTGATTAGTTAACATATTATTAGTTCTAAAACACTTTCCTTTGATAATGACCTCTTCTTGTTTGTGTAAGTGGTATTCACTGTCCTTTCCTTGATACAGGATTAAGAATATAGCAATAAAGCATGATGAATTACACATTTTGATCAGCCTAAATCAAAGGGATTTTACTTGTAGCTCTCATGTTAAGCTATAGCGGCATTATATGATATGGCTGTTGTTGATATCATTCCTATGGTTTTCTTTTGGGGAGGGGGGGGGGCAAACTGGTAATTTAATGGGGTCTAACTGGTAATGTGTTGAGGACGTCGGGCACTCTATATCAACCTTTATATTTTTTTAATTTTACTACAGTAGCTACAACAGTGCTATCCATACCAGACAAATGCTGTGAATTAGTAGTGTTTCTCAACTAGGTACCCACAAATGATTAAAACAAAAGTAGATAGTTATATTTTCATTCACCATTTTATACTTGAACTACTGGGTCATGAAAGGATTAGAAATACATAGTAAAATATGGCCTGTTATTGGTTCAATATTATAATATAGGTGAAAAGAAATATGGCCTTCTGGAAATGAGACAGCACAGGTTGAATGGATGTTTGGGATAGTGTGAAAAAAATAAGACCTGAGATTCAGTTTTGAGCTTGTGAAAGTAAAATATAACAGAATTATAAGCTAGATAAGATAATCATACATACATAGATACATCTCTGTCTTTCTCTCTTTCTCCTCCCCCCCCCCCTTGTCTTTGTTTGTCTCTTACTTTCTGTCTCCCCCTTTCTTTATCCCTCCCTCACTCTCTCTTTCGCTCTCTCAAAAAATGACCTGCAATGTTTTGGTGGTTTTAGGAAGTGAATTTTTATTTCAACTGCTAGGTTTAAAGAATAGACTGCTTTTTGCTGGTAGCTATTTTGAGCCCTGCATGTTCACTTGATATGTAAACATTTAATATATAGATAGATAGATGGTGCTGAAAACTAGTGCTATAAAGTTGATGAACAACATTACAGACAAATTGTGAACCAAAATACAAAACTTATCAATGGAAAGTTTTACGCCATAAAATTCTGAATGTACAGAGAATGTAATGGATGTTTGGAATAATTTGGAATGAAAACGTATACAGGTTTAGTTTGTTTTGAATATAAAACAAGTGCCTACATAGATGGAAAGGTGAGAGGTGTCGTTGCTTCTGTATGGTGCTGAAAACTAGTGCTATATTCATTTTAATTAATACATTTCTCTTTTTTTTTTTAGATGGACGTCAAGAAAAGGTTATGTTTGATAAAATTACTTCTCGGATTTCAAAGCTGTGCTATGGGCTAAACACAGAATTTATAGACCCGGTAAGTACAAACTTTTAGAGACTGTTAATTAATTGATATTACGTAGGAGTAACCTTTGTGACGACAGTGAGTTTCTTCTCACTCTCTGGACCCAAAATACCATGTCACAGACATAGCTGTAGTTAAATGTGCCGAGGTGTTTATATTTCTTAATATGTATGTCCACTTTTTTGTTTTGATGGTTTTTACTACTTTAAAAAATACTGTTAAAAAGTTTTCCCCTTTTTTTTGGTATGTAAACAGAAGTTTGGTGTTTGTTATCATTATCAACTAAGAAAACCGTTGCATATTACATTCAGTCCTGATTGAAACAAAAATGTTTATATAAGTAAAGTAATTTACTCGTTTAGATTAAGTACAATGTACTGGTCATATTAAACTTGAATTTGCTTTATTTGTTTTTTAATTTCAGACTGAAATAACACTGAAAGTGATCAATGGACTTTATCCAGGTGTCAACACAGTTGAGCTGGACAATCTGGCTGCTGAGACGGCTGCAACCATGACAACCAAGCACCCTGACTACGCCCAGCTTGCTGCTCGGATTGCAGTCTCCAATCTACACAAAGAGACAAAGAAAGTTTTTAGTGGTAGGAAATTGGAAATAACATCAATGTTTTAGCGATATTTGAAGCAGTGGCATAAGCAGAAAAGATTGGTTGGTGAATGGGTGCATTTTTGGGCAAAAGCCGAAATTCATAAACAAAACTAAACGTTTCTTCTATTCACACAACAAGCATACTGTGAATTAATAAAATGTAAATAGTGTCTCTAATCGTGGGCAAGATCAAGACGAGCTGGAAATTACCCTTAATTGATGCCAGGCGATTACGTGATGTTTCAAATGAAATGCATTAAAACATTTATTGCAAGGTGATCATTTTGCAGCCATCTTGAAACGTTCTAGGTGAGTGTAGAAAGGAACAGGAGTGAACCCTTTTTATTAATTTCTTTCAGGTAAAATGAGCACTTAAAAACTTGTTAATAATATATATGCACAATTTAACTAGAAAACATAAATATGTTGATTGATGTATAACTGGTTTATAAATTTGTCAAAGCTATGAACAAGTAAAATGGTTGTATGTTGACATTTTAAAAACGTTTTTTTCTAGATGTGATGGAGGACCTCTATAATTGGATAAACCCGAAGACATGTAAACATTCACCGATGATCTCGGATGATGTCATCAAGATAATCCGCGACAATGCTGATGTAAGTTGCATCACAGAAATGGTCTTGACTTTGAATACATTATAATATAATACGAGAGCAATAGTTTCACTCTTTAACAATGTTCTCGGGCGGCCTACCCCACTCCTGCATTTTGCCACCATTCTTTGTCTGCGTCCCTCTTTATTTTTCTGCACCCTGCTATATTTTACAGCACCTATCCGCAGTTTCCAAATGCACACTTTTTTCCGAAAGACATTAGAACGTTACAGCATACATGCTAATACTGTAATAAATCGAATGCTGGAACATTTGGAAGTCTTACACTTTTTTCCACACATAAAAAAAACAATGATTAGTCTGCACACTGGACATCAAAGGAAACAAGCTGCATTGTGTACAAAAAGGCAAATGCCAAAACATCTATGACAGTATTTTTAACATCTTCTATTTTGTCCCATACCTTAGTTTTTTCCCTAGCTTGTTTTAGCATGGTGCAGCTCCATGCCTTAGTAGTCCAGCACCATCTTGCCTTAATCAGTGCCATGCTGCCCTCAGATTAAACCAGCCTTTTTCAATAATGAATTCTAAAATTGCTTTGATTTTGCTATTCATTTATTAAATTAAAAACATTAATTTCATTTATATTTATTTTAAAATATGTTTTTCTTTAATGCAAAAAAAAGTGTCGTCAAAATGCTCCCAAAGTGTTTTGTCTACCATGCCATGCCAAATTTCAAAGAAAACACTATACCTATTTCCATCTGTATTTTTTACGAATTCGGCAATCTCCGACTGAAAAAACAACCCTACACACACACACTTATTTGGCACCAAATGTGTCATGTGATCAAAATGGTCAATCTATCTTTTGTTTTCAATAATAATTTTTAAAAATGTATCAGACATTACGGGATCACTTTACAAACATCTTTATTGTTTTTTGTATATCTTGAAATCTTTATGAAAATAATAATATTAAAACTGATCTGTTCAGCAAAACCGGAACTGCTGTGAATGTCAAACCAATAACATCTTCAATTAAAAGATGAGTGCTTGTATTTCTTATAAACGTGTTTTTTGGGGCACTTTTTTGTAGGCAAAATAAGCAGTATATCTTTCCACAGTCTACCAACACACAACAGTATGGTAACCAAGCTTCCCCTTCTCTCTTTTTTGTTTTGTTTTTTGAAGGGTTTGGTGCCACATGGCCGCCCTCCACTGCGTTAAGTATAGTTTGTGTAAGCCATTTTTTGTTCTTGCATTGAATTTATGACATTTAAATGGTCATGACGGGTAACCTAAAGATGAAAAGGGTTATCTGAATTAGTTTTTGCGTAATCCATGAATGGTTTACACAAATGTTCAATTCTCAATTCATATTATCTATATATCTCTCTTTTTCTATTACAGAAGCTGAATTCTCACGTTATATATGACCGAGATTTTAACTACAACTACTTTGGATTTAAGGTAGGTTACCTACAATATAAAAATGTCCACACTTATAAAATCCATGAAACTTACAGAAACGGGCTGCACTGTTTATAACAAGCTATCACTCAACAGAGATCTGTAGAATAATGATTATTCTGTACCTGCATGTAAAGAAGGTTTTTGGTACTGTGACGACCAATGTCATTAACTTCAAACTACTAAATTCTTGTCACTTTTTCTTTCGAATTTCAGAATAATTTTGATTCAAAGTCAGCTGGAATGATGTCTCATTGTTATCGGATACAACCATTTACAAATACATAAACTTAACTTACGGATAGTGTAACGCAGACCACTTACAATTGTAAATTTGTGGATTTTTATTTCAGACACTGGAAAGATCCTATCTTCTCAAAATTGATGGCAAAGGTAAGAATGAATGAATGTATAACGACACCCCAGCATGAAAAATACATCGGCTATTGGGTGTCAAACTATGGTAATGCAAATAAATAAAGTGATGATCAACATCAATATAAAAATTCAAGGTTGAAACAAAAACAGTGTAAAGAACTGTACAAAAACACAAATATCACAGAATTTTAAAGATACTGAATTTTGCTCAAAACTTCAATTTTGTGTTAGCGGGCAGCATAGCCCAGTGGTACAGTGCCCGCCTGATGCGCGGTCGGTTTAGGATCGATCCCTGTCAGCTAACTACTGGGTTTTTTTCTCGACATAATCATATGTCCGACGCCGATATAACCGTAATTATAATGTGTTGAGTGAGTCGTTAAACAAAAAAAACAAAACAAAATAAATTTTGTGCTGTATTGGCCATTCTCAAAGAGAATGTTACACCCCTGCACCACAGTGAGGTTACAGCACGCGCAGGGGCAAAATTAAGTTGCTATTATATTAATTATGACAGTCTGGTTCATTATATTTGATGGCAAGTTAGTTTGTTTTTGTTTATTGACACCATTAGAGCATATTTATTTATTAATCATCGGCTACTGGATGTCGAGCATGTTGTAATGTTGATAGTCTTAGAGAGGAATCCTGCTACATTTGTTCCATTAGAAGCAGGATCTTTTATATGCATCATCCCACAGATAGGATAGCACATACCACAGCTTTCATGGTGCACTGGCTGGAACGAAGTAGCCCAATGGGCTCACTGACTGGGGTTGATCCCAAACCGACTGTGCATCAAGCAGTATATTGTTAGTGTTTCACTAAATGGCAGTTAACATTTTTAAGTTCCGAAATTTCAGTATTTAGAAATTTGCTCGGTGCGGTAAATCGGTATTAACATAATACCAATACTGAATGGATCATTATTGCGTTATTTGTATAAAAAAAACCCATACAGATATGTTTACAGACCTCACCCTTTAAGTGGAGTTATCACTGTGGGTTACCATGGTTCACCATCAATCCCTTGAGCTTAGTTCAAACACTGTCACTGCTGGTTTTGAGGGTGTGGATCTGTGCTCAGAAAATTTAAGGGAATGTATTTTTACTTGTTTTTACTCTCTGAAAAAATTCCTGACCTTAATTACTGTTTGATCTGCAGTGGCTGAGCGTCCACAACACATGTTGATGCGAGTGTCCGTGGGGATTCACAGGGAGGACATCGATGCTGCTATCGAGGTGATTATACATTGTTATCACTAACTTAGTCCTCTTCGAGCCCACTGGCACACAGGACAGAAACAAGGGTCCTCCACATATTCCTGTCTGCAGCCTGCTTTGTTTTCTGGCTCCTACTTCTGTGTAGTTGTTTTAGTTCTTTTTCTCCAGTTTTCCTCCAGGTGTCTTTGGGCTGACCACTTTTTCTCTTTCCTTCTGGTGTCCCATCTCCGTGCAGTTTTAAAGATGCTGTTACATTTGTTTCTTTGGATATAGCCGATCCATCTATCTTTTAGTAGTGATTATGTTATCATTAACCGCACACAGTTTATTTTGTGTATTTTAAGCTCAAAATGTGAGTACCCTGTATGCATACATCTTCCAAAGCAGGACTGTAGAACTCAATAATTTGGGGTTTTTTTTTGTCTGTTTTGAGCACAGCAAAGTCTTTTTGGTGTAGTAATGTCGTTAATAACTTATTAAAAGAGTTGTACTTATTCAGAAATGCATTTCAAATTATTTTAATCTAATTGTCTTAACATTCCATTGATTTTAAGGGGAAATATTTTTAGGTTAGCATATTTGTACTTAATTTATGCTTGCTTATTTAGGACACACCGTTTATTGCCTTAGCTCAGCTTTGGTGCACCCTACAGCCCTGCAAAGAGAACCCATATAAAGGATATTCCAAAAAGAACACTTGTAAACAATTCCTGTGTAAATTATACTTTTTAAGTTTCTAAATACTGTACATTTGTGATAATGGCTAAAACAAAATGATTTCCTGCCAGAACTGTAAAACCTTTTCATACTGATTTTGTAATTTTCTGAAAATAGTACAACAGCCTGTTTAATGTCAGGGCTAAATATATAACATTTGTTTTTTATTTAGACCTACAATCTGTTGTCCGAGAAGTGGTTCACACATGCCTCACCAACGTTGTTCAATGCAGGAACAACTCGTCCACAGCTTTCAAGGTAATTTTCTATAGTAATATTTAACTTGACTAGAATGGAAACTGTTTATAACTGGAGTGGACCAAGTCAGCTCACCCAGTAGTTAGGAGCGTACTCCAAATTGGCTAAACCAATCATCCTCTAGTCTAATCTAGCTGGCAAAATTAACGTTTTCTTCATCGAAAGTTGACTTGAGTCGCCAACTTGTTAGCCGATTTTAAAAATAAAATCGCACAACAGACGTCAAGATTCCGCCTTGTTGTAGCTCACTTGGTACGTTGTCGGTCTGTGTTTTTCACTTTAACGCCACAGTGTACATAGACACATGTCATGCTGTCTTCAGTGACCAGTCAAGCGTTGTTAATTCTCGGCCATATACATTTAGGAAATATATACTAATTATTTTTTTAATATACATCAACCACTTAATATCACATTTTAATTTTATTACCAGAAGTAGTAATTCGGGTTTTTTATATCGAACTATGGTTAGAACTGAGTGTATAATTTGGAGATTTTTTTCCTCTTTTTTTTTTTCTGAATAAATGTAGAACATCACCTATTTTTATCAATTTTCGTCTGGAAAGGGAAAAGTCACTTCTCCGTGATTCGCACGGTTTTTGGAAAGTTATGGAAATTTGAGTTTCTTATTTCCAGGACCTGGAAAGTTTTGGAAATTTTTGATTTATTTGTTTACCCTTGGATATGGAAAAGTCTTGGAAAACTGGCATTTTAGTATTATTAAACTTAAAACTGTGACAAAATAAAAATGCATTCCAATAATATATACATTTATTTATCTATTTTAAATATGATTCGGTAAAGTGTTTAATAGTCTCGATACCACTATACAATCTCTGTATAAGTAACCAGTTACTGCTACAGTTTGAAAACCTCAAAATGCTTTTGTGGAAATAACAGATTCTATCGTATGTGGGATAAAAAAAAAAAGTACACCCTTGGTGGTGGAAATTTTGACCCGGGATGAGGATGTACTCTTTCTATCCCACATGACTGCATATGATGGAGTCATTTTATACCATCTATTCAATAAAATATAATATAATTTAACACTACATATTAACAAGACTAAAACTAATCAACTTGCAAATGCAATGATGTTACATCCTATACAAGACAGATATATTCCGTATGGGCTGACATCATGGAGTGGGCCTGTCTTGCATAGCTGGGAATGGGGAAAATATAGATACCATGGTTCGCACGGTTTTGAAAAGTGCTTGAATTTAGGAGTTTGAAATGAAAAGTGCTTATTTTCACTTTTTGGGAAAAAAGTCCTTGAAAAGTGCTTGAAAAGTGTTTAAAGTCCTTGAAAAGTGCTTGAATTTCATGTCTGCGACTAGCGTGTCAGTTTAACTAGAAATTACGAAACAATCTCGATATTTAGCATGAATTTTTTACTTCCGTGTTCGCACTTGGATTCCGGCGCTCGCGACGTTCCGTGACCAGAATGTACTCTGCCCATGCTACACAAATGCTATGTTCCGAATGACAGCTGAAATTTACCGATTATTGACGAGCGTAATGGCCTCGTTTTGAGAACTGGAAACAATAGTCAGGCGAGACAACATGGAATCACTTACATTTTGAAGTTTTTGCAAGCACATATGTTCAAAATTATACATGCCTAGTGGAAAGGGTGTTTTTAACAAAACGTATCGAAAATATGTGTGGATCAGAGAGAGTAAGGACGTGTCAAAAGGCTGTGTGATCCTGTTGTCGCAAAGATATTAACATTGGCGCCAAGAGCAGAGCGCATTCAAATCATTACTGGAGGTTGACAGTATATCCTAGTGTCACATGTTTTCGATCGTTTAAGCGAAATATATGAATAAAATATAAATACAAAATTGTAAGTATTTAATAATTTACCACGCAACATTTTTCTCTCGGAACAAAAAAATTTTCTTCCGTTTTCGTTCTTGTGGTTACATCAGTGCTCGCACTATTGCAGTTACAAATGATCGATCAGAAACGCGTGTCGATCGGAAACGTGTGACGGTACGATACTTAGGCCTACATCAGATTAACATGATTACGCCTGAAGTACTGGAAAACTTTAAATTCTTGCCAACTAGAAAAGGACATTTGTGAAGCTTACAATGCTAAACATGTTAAACGTGATATTATCTGTAAATGGTGAGTATACTATACGAATTAACTGGTTACTGTTTATATAAAGAGTATACTCTCTATATAAACGGTAACCAGTTAATTCGTACCATAGTCATTTCGTACCCAATGTTACCATTTCATATCCGAAGTCATTTCGTACCATGGGCATTTCATACCATGTCTGTTTGGTCATTTCGTACCTCAGTCATTTATTGTGCAGAGTTAGTTCACTGATAGATAGTAAAATGTCAAATTACTGATTTAAAAATAAACATTAGGCTCATATGAAATGATCATCAGGGGTAATATACATATCTTCATTTAAACCTTTGCTCACTTTACAATGTGTCAACAATAAAAATAAAAAGTATGAAACCACTATGATACAAAATGACCAAACATTATGGTACAAGATGGTAAAACGTAGGTACGAAATGGCTATGGTACGAAATGACTAGTAACCATATAAACATACATTTTCTATTAAAAACATTGTTCGAAAAGGCTGGTTACGGTTTGTATTTATGGTCCTTGAAAACATAAGGTAGTTCCTTGAAAAGTGCTTGAATTTTATGAGTCCTTGCCTGTACGAACCATGGATACATTTGGGAATATTATATTTGAATTGGCAATGTTGTGTTTAATAGAATGATGATGGTATGTTTACTTTGTGTTTTTTTAGTTGTTTTCTGTTGACTATGCACTCGGATAGCATTGAAGGGATCTACGACACTCTCAAACAGTGTGCTCTCATTTCTAAAAGTGCTGGTGGAATCGGTGTTAACGTACACTGTATCCGTGCGTCTGGAAGCTATATTGCCGGGGTAAGAACACTGTTTAAAATCATAGCATCAATATTAATCATTAATAAACTGAACTACAACACATTAAAAACTTTGTTTAAGTGGAGTAGTTCAAGAAGAGTAATTTTAGCATGTGAATTAAAAAAAATTTATTTAAATATCAAGGCTTGACATGGTAATAAATTAAATATCAAGGCTTGACATGGTAATA
>JAECMU010072363.1:0-11175 GCA_016106625.1 Dracogyra subfuscus
CATGTGGAATCTGTGTCAATGTAATGGGGGTTTTAACAACTTGTGTGTGGACAAAATTTGGAGGAAATGTAACAGTAATTAAAGGTAGGAGAGTAATTTATCAATTGTTAACAATTTGGTTCCGACTTTAGGTTATGACGTCGCGTTCCAAAATTACGTAATTCGTTGTGCACGTGAAATCATTACGACACACGTGCATCATACTGGCTATGTTTCCCTAAGTACTTTATTGTTCGAAACATCTGTAATGAACTGTATTAAAACGTTTTTATTAGAAATTTAACTATAAAAACTGACAGGGTAAATGCAAACGCTTCTTACTATGTAGAATGAACCAATGAAATGCCGTCTAAATAGGTTAGAAGGCATTAAGACGTTTCTTCAGTTAGTTGACCTATAATAAGACAACTTCCCTTATAAAATGACGTCATCAGATACGACGTAGTTTTTTCATTCATTGAGAAATGAACAAACTCCCGTTGCTACGTCTGGACCAATGGGATGACGTTGTGATGTAATCAATGTAAGGGAAATTTAATTATAATAATGTCTCAATGAAAATAAAAAAGTGTTTAATGTTTCCAGTTATGATTGCCGCCTGGGGGTAATAACAATGTTTAATTTATAATCACGGTCTCCAATACTGTTTAACAGAAAGGCAGTAGTGCAGTGCTAAAGATGTCCCTGGGTGAGTATTTCACTTCTAAAAAGAACAGAAACATTTAAGTTTAGGCAAACACACCAGAAGGAAGGTGAAAGCATCGACATTTTCCACACCCGTCAGGTATGGCAGTCCTTTGTGATTTCAATGTTGATAAAGAAATTCTTGGACAAAGCTAGAAAGTGCACAGGAAATCTCTGAATGACAATTTAACTCTCTAGTAAGTGCTAGATGAAGCTCACGATATGGAACATTCCGACAGCAGAGCTGCTATCATTGAGAATGCTGCTGCTGCTAATGCTGTCTCCACTGATGCCACTGCCTACACTGAGAACAATGAACATCATCGTGGTTATCATTCGCGTGGCTCCAATCATTCTGGTTGTTGCTCTCTTTACAATGGACACCAACGTAGTACATGTGTGCAAGTAGAACTGACTACCCATGGTTCCATCATCGAGGCGACAGTATTCGGCGAGGTCATTTCGCCGCCGTGGTCATCCCAATCGTGTTTTTGGTGAGCACTCAATAAGTAATTCCTGGAAAAATAGGACACTATGCACGTGTCTGTCGATTTTTCGTCTTCTGTGTCTGATGATGTATTCTACATTACTAACAAGACTGTCATCTCTCCAAAGATCACAGCATGTATCATGAACTGTCACACTGACTTTGCGATTGATACTGGTGCTTCTGTTAATATCATAGATCACTCTACATATGACACACTCGCCAAAAAAACCAAAAACAGGCTTCAATCTCCATTGCAAAGGTTATATGCATTTGACTCTAAACATCCTTTTCCTGTGCAAGGTTTCTTTATTCAGAAATAAGCTCAGAGTCAAGCAAAAGTCCGGCAAAGTTCTATTTATTACAATCAAACACCTCCAGCATCCTTCTAAGTGGTGAAACAACCCAGAGGATGCAGCGGATCCATTTCTCCCTTTAAACTGGTTCTAAAACCATCATTGATGATTCCCCCAGCTCCCCCTTGTTAGATGGAACAATGGGTTGGATCAACGACATCAAAATCAAGTTAGACATTGATACATCAGTACCACAGATATCCTTTTCACAAGCCCAATCGTAGTCGTCCCTAAGGAAGCTGCTGGCATAACAATCTGCGTCGACATGAGAGAACCCAACAAAGCCATATGGAGAGAAACACACCCAATGCCGATCTCTTTGCTGACTTGAACGGCTCAACTGTTTTCAGCAAATTATACCTGACTAACGCATACCATCAGTTAGAATTGGATGAAGCGAGTTGTTACTTCTCTACTTTCACCACCCATGTTACCCTTCGTTGCTGCAAGTGCCTACTCTTTAGAGTTTAATGCTGCTGCAGAAATATTCTAAAATGCAGAAATACTCAGCAACATCCCAAGTGCTCAAAACCTCTTTGTCTTATTGTCCATGGTAAGACAATCTGAACATGATATAAGTCTTCGAGCCACACTGAAAAAAGCTAGAAGAGAGTGGTGCCAATGTCAATAGAGAAAATAACTGACTTTCTTTGGACATATGTTTGGTGTGACCAAAAAACTGAAGTCAGAAGAAAAATCAAAGCAATGACTTCAGACTTTAGTATCCAAGAGCTGAACTGTGCCATCAGACAGCTAAAAACAAAAAGGCACCCGGAAAAGATGGGATCACAAATGAAATGATCAAACATCTTGGCAAGAAAACCAAGCAGAAGCTTTTGGACATGTTCAACTAGTCTTGGAACTCTGGTAAATACCAAGTTGTTGGAAGGAAGCCATCATCGTACCCATCCTGAAGAAGGGAAACGACAGGCACAAAAAGACGAGCTATCGCCCGATCAGCCTCCTCAGTTGTCTTAGCAAGACCATGGAGTGCATGGTCAACAGATGCCTCCAACACCACCTGGATAAAAATGGCCACAAAAGCTCCATACAGTCAGGCTTCCGCAAAAAACAGAAGCACAGAAGACCAGATAACACTCCTAACTCAGGACATTGAAGATGGCTTCCAACAGAAGATAAAAGCAATCGCTGTCTTTGTCGACCTGACCAAGGCCTTCGACAAAGTGTGGAAAGAAGGTCTCCTCCTAAAGCTCCTGAAAAAGAAAGTCTGTGGCAGTATGCATCATTGGATCCACAGCTACCTGTTCCAAAGGTCAGCTCGAGTAAAACTGGATGGTCAGATGAGCAAGCTAGTGAAGATCAGAGAGGGTGTACCACAAGGTGGAGTAATTTCGCCAACACTCTTCATGATCTTCATAGATGACATCGCTTGCCAGCTGTCCACCCACGTTTCCAGAGCACTCCATGCTGATGACCTAGCAGTGTGGACCAAAGCAGAACATATCAGCACAGCAGCACTCAGGATGCAGGCGACAGTGGACTCGATCTCAGACTGGGCCAAAGAATGGATGGTCACGATAAATAGAACAAAAACGGTGGCCACATGTTTTTCTCTCTCTCCCAAGAAAGAAACGTTCAGCCTGCAGATCGATGACCAAAACATACCACAGCAAGAAAATCCAACTTACCTTGGGTTGACACTAGACAGGATGCTCACTTGGTCCCCTCACATAAACAGGATCCACAGCAAAGCTACCAAGAAGATGGCTGTGATGAAGAAACTGGCAGGCACTAAGTCGGGAGCCAACATGAAGATCCTGACCCAAATATACACAGGATCTGTCAGACCCCAAATGGAATATGCCTCCACCTCCAGGTCTACAGCAGCAAAAAGCAACACAGACATCTTGATAAAGCACAGAATGCCAGCCTCAGACTCATCACAGGTGGCATGAAGACCACACCCATAGCTGTAATGGAGAAGATGGCCAGCCTACTCTCACTCCAAGAGAGAAGAGATGAGAAGCTGCTAAGACAAAGTGAGATAATGAAGCGGCTCCCATCTCACCCACTGCACTCCAAGCTCTGACGAAGAACCGTATCAAAAGACAGAGTCCAAATCATCTTGCTAAGGCTCTTCAGAAAATACATACTGAACATCTTCCGCTTAAAAATCAGCAACAAGAAATGCTCCAAGACTACGAGGATTGGTCAGAGGATATTCCAACTATCATCAATGACGTTGTTGGAGTCGGAGCAAAAGAAAACCATACAGCTGAAGAACTGAAATCGCTGACCCTTGAAATGCTGGACAGAGACTATCCACATACCATCTGGACCCGAGTCTATACAGATGGCTCTGCAGAAAATGCTGTGCGAAATGGGGAGGTGGAGTCTACATTCGGTATCCTGACGGCAGCTCTGACACAAAATCTGTTGCCACTGGTCAGTTCTCCACCAATATCAGAGCTGAAACCTGTGCACTACTTCAAGCTGCTCAGATTCTGAATGCAAGAGATGACCAATCTTCTCACACAGTCTTCCTCACAGATTGCCGAGCTCTTCTCCAGAGTCTTCAGTCCACACAGAGAGACCAGATCCTCCAGTAGGGAACTCAAAACACTGGGCTGCAAGACAAACCTGTTGCTACAGTGGATCCCATCCCACTGTGGTATTATGGGCAATGACACAGCTGACAGACTCTCCAAGCTGGGCAGCAAACAGGAGCAAACTGCCCACCAAATGTCATATGGAGAAATCAAGACCCTTTTGAAAAACCACTTTAAGAACATATGGAAGCAGCGTCTACAGATAGGGCCTGAAGGAAATGGTATCTACCAGCTGGACAGAGCTCAACAGGTCACTATCTTTAGATTAAGAACAGGACATTGTCACCTCCTCTCGCATCTGTTCAGGCTGAAAATATCTCACACCGACGAGTGTCCATGTGGCACTGGTTCACAGACACCAGCCCACATTCTCCAATCTTGTCCCACCTACAACACCCTGCGACAGCAAACGTGGCTCAGTGCAGTGGACTTGAGGGAGAAGCTGTAGGGACTGGCGACATCACTAAGGCAGACAGCGGACTTCGTCCACAACACCGGACTACCTATCTAGCATGGCCGGGATTGCTGAAGAAGAAGAAGAAGAAGTGTGAATGGTGTCTCGGCTGATCTCAACAAGATTAAGACCATCATCAACACAGCTCCTCCATAGAATGTCAGCAAAGTCCGCTTCTTTCTAGGAATGACAGTGCATTTCGAGGTTTGTCTCTAACTATGCAAACATGACAGCAAACTTTCGACAAGCTGAAGCAATCTCTACAAATGCCTGACATGGATTCCTTCAATCCCAAGGAAGATTCTACTGTCTTGGTTGATGCAAGTCCTGTTCGCCTAGGAGCAATTTTGACCTTGGAAGAAAATATAATTTGCTATACCAGCCATGCCCTCACTGCAACTGAACAACGTTAATCCCAAAACTGACAGAGAACTCTTGGCACTTGTCTATGGAGTAGAACACTTTCATTTGTACCTCTTTGGCTCCCACTTCATATTGGTCTCTAATCACAGGCCACTACTGGGAATCATGAACAACCAAAAGCCGACTACAGCCCGGATGGAAAGATGGTGCTTACGGCTTATGTTGTATGAGATGACTCTAGTCTATGCTCCAGGAAGAGATTACCTAAATCCAGCTGACTACATCAGCGATCACCCTCAGACTAAACCGCGAGAATGTTGGTGAAGCACACATCGTATATGTCATGGGAAATGCCATATCCAAATCAATGACGACTGAAGAAGAGAATAAGGCCACAAAACAAGATCGAACACTCCAAAGTTTGATTTTGGCAATCCAAACTGCCCATTGGGAAGACTCAGAAATATAAAATTTCACCAGGTTCAGAACAGAACTATCCATCCATGATGGTTTGGTTCTCCGAGCAAATTGTCTTGTTATTCCAGCAACTTTGCAACAGAAAGTCATTGCAATAGCACATCAAGCTCACCAAGGGATTGTTAAGATCAAGCAGTACATCAGAGAGAAGGTCTGTTTCCATGGAATTGACAGGTTTGTGGAAGGTACTGTTAAATCCTGCATTTCCTGGCAAACATCACGCCCAGCGTCTGCCCTACGTGAACATCTTCAACCAATGCCCTTGCCATCTGATTCATGGAGTTCACTCTCCATTTGACTGTGCTGGTCCTTTCCAATCCAGTGAATTATTGCTTGTTGATAGATGATAGATACCGAGGTAGGAATCGTCCCATCCACCTCTGTCAAAGAAGTACTACCAAAGTTGGAAGAGATCTAATCACGCTAAGGAATCCCAACAACAGTCAAAACGGATAATGGGCCTCCTTTCAATGGTGATGAATTTACAAGCATTAAGTCCAGTTTCGGGATCCATCACAGGAAGAAAACGGAGAGGCTGAATGTTTCATGGCTACAATGAGCAAGACAATCCGTGCATCAGTCGCCAACAACATTGCTTGGAAGTCACAGCTTCCCACTTTCCCATGTATCTACCGAGGTACACCATACACCTCCACCAAATTATCTTCTTTTGAAGCAATGACTGGCTGCAAGATGAAAATTGGTCCACAGCCGCATTACTAAAAAAGGACCATATCAGCAAGTGCAAGATGACCAACTATGTTGACACTAAACGACATACATGACGATCAAATCTGGCCAGGTGATTACTTCCTAGTAATGCAGAAGAGGATGAACAAGCTGTCAATTCCATATCCTCATCTGCCTTATGTCGTCCTCAAGAAAAGCAACCACTGCGCAGCATGGTGAGAGGCAAATCACTTGTAACTCCTCGCATTTTAAACCTATCAACGGCACACAACTCTTAAGTGATGAGGAAGAGGAGGATGAAGATGACAGCACCATCGGTACGTCAATGCTACAAACTCCTCAACAGGAATCCTGGGGCTGTGCTTATGAAACTTAAAGTCCACACTTTAAAATAATGCTATTTGAATGGCTTTGCCATGACGTTAAAGTCTGGACTCCGCCCAAGCAGCCGAGGACCCCTTTGAAGTGTGCTTTACCTACATCGATCGTGTCTACACCGAAATGCCAGTAAGACCAGTCCACAACTTCCAACATACCTGAAATATTATCATTTGACTTGATGCTTACGCTGTTTTTGAATAGTGTGCCAAATTACAGAAATGTCTGAGAACTGTTTTACTTTCTCATGAATACATTGTTTATTTTTCTTTGACACTTTTCTGTTCAAGTTGGGGAGGAACGTAACGTCTTGGAAACAATGCTTTAACTCTCCTCTGGAAATAAAGAAAATTGACAAAACAAATTACATATATTTATTGATATTTTCGTACTATTATATGCAGATGATACTGTAATTTTCTCCGAAACTCCTGAAGGTATGCAACATGCTTTAGATACATTTGATGACTATTTTAACTCTTGGAATTTGTAAGCTATATGTAATATTTAGCAAAGAGAAAGTTGAGGTCAAATGTTGAATTTATGCTGCAAGATGAACGATTGGAAATCGTTGATTATTACTGTTATTTATGAATTTGTTTTAAATATAATGGGATTTTTTTTAATGCAAAGCAACACCTTGTAGACCAAGCTCAATAAAGCGCTTTTTGCCATATAAAAAATACGGAACAATAGCATACCAGTTCATATTCAATGAAAACGTTTTGATTCAAGGCTTGAACCGATTTTATTATATGGATCCAAAATGTTGGTTTATGAAAATTTACAATAAATATAAAACATTCATCTCCAGTTTTGCAAACGGATTTTGAAGGTAAAAAAAGAAGTACTTCAAATGTTATGGTATATGGAGAATGAGGAAGGTTCCCTTTTATGGGTTGGTAGTGGGGGAGTGTTGTTTAATAAATATTGAAGACTGCGCATTTGACCTAGCAGAACTTAAAGGACTGAAACATTTTTTTTTAACAAGGAAAAGGATCTAGCGGAGAAGGATTGGCTTAATTCTTTCATGCAAGCACATGACATTTCTCTTAGGCAACAAGTATGGCGAGGGCAGTAGGCTTTAACAGACCATCTGTTGAGAAATTGACCAGAGGGTGGGTTGGTGGTGACCACATCTTTGGCTCTCCAGTTATGTATACTAACATATTGGCTCCTCTTCGTTCTGACAAAACCTATTGGGACTATATACATGTGGGTTCCCCATCCCCTCGTTATAAAATCGGGCTGTCCAGCACACCCTTATGAAAAAGTTGGGACACAATTAGGAATTAAAATACAGAAAATGTAGGACAAAAGTAAGAAAACGTAGGAAAAATAGGACAAAAACCAAAAAGTAAGAAAAAGTAGCATTGCTAGACAGCCTGTAAAATATTTGTCAATTAAGCCAGCACAATAGTATTTAAATACATTATGAACATGTGTTGTGGCAACAACTGTTGGGAATCAAACTTGAAGCTTCTGTTCCCAATAATCCAACCCACCCCCCCCCCCCCTCCATTAGTTATCCTACTTGTCAGCACAGAATGCACTCACAAAGATGTATCTGTTCTAGAGGCATAGGCAGATAAGAAATAGTACTAAATATTATAAGACAACTTGTGCCTACAGAACAATTATACAAAATGAAAATTTAATTTTAAAAAATGTATGAAAAAACACACACAAAAACCAACATGAAACTAACCACAGATTGCTGTTCGCACAATTTGTTTAATATTTATTATGAGAATACTTCCTAACATTTTCTTTTTTCTCAAAGAGAGGGTCGGTCTGTACATATTAATCGCTATGCAGTCTAGTACCGGTAAATATATTTATTCAAAAATGTATTTTTCTGTGGCATCCATCTCCAAATCCTCTAAACGTGTACAGTCAATTGAGCAATTAAAGATTACCATTTGATGGGTGTTGCCAAACTGAATCCCAAATCTTGCAAGTCTGAATTACTCTTTAGCAGCAATATGTCAAACACAAAAATGAAATTGTTGAAAGTTTCATTTTTTTTTCAGCAGCAATTTCACCCCCTGCCCCAGTTTTTCTTTTACATGTCAGTTAACACTGTTCTATTATTTCTGTCATTCTCAATATCAAGATGCAATGTAATTTGTTTAATAGTTTTGTCTTCAGAATCTCATTTTCGACATCTAATCAATGACTCCACATCCATTGGTTCAGTTACTGAAATATATAAAAACAAACATATGAAGTATTTCACATCCATTTGAAGAAGTATATTAGTCTGTAATTTAATTACATATCGTATTAATTTAAAGTTTAATTTAATTTCAGGAAAACATTTTTTTTTTTAAACAGTAAACAAAATCAGTGTGACTAAACAAATTATAAAATTAAAAGTATAGCAGTACATTAAGAAAAGTAGTAAACAATATATTTAACTCTGACAATGTTATTTGATTTCTATTAGAAAGTTGCACAAAGCTACATATAAGATGACATGTGGAAGAAGCATAATGCCTATGCGTTGTTAAAATGTTGGGTATAAAATAATGATGAAAACCAAAGCTACTTTCTCCAAAAGGGTTAAGACATTACATTTCAAACACAAGACCATTAGAAAATAACAATTATTTTACTATCATTTATCTAAACTTTTAAAAAATATATCCACTAACTTCCAAGATTTTATGGTACATAATTTTACCCTCAGTACCCTCTAGCAGAAACCATTAAGTGGAAAATTCTAAGAATATCAAAGGGCTGGTCGAAGATCACAAACACTTGAACACGTTAGGTGAAGAATTGTTTTAATATATATTATGGTAAAACTGATTTGTTTTAATTGGGGGTGAAGTGGAGGGGGACTAATGGATAAGTTAAGGTTTATTTTGTTTAAAAAGACCACTAGAGCACACTGAATTATTAATCATCAGCTACTGAATGGCAAACATTTTGTACTTTTAACATGTATAGTCTCGAGTGGAAACCTGCTACATTTTCCTATTAGTAGCCAGGTATCTTTTGTATACACCACCCAAAAGACAGAATAGCACATACCACAGCCTTTGATATAGCCTACTAGTTGTGATGCACTGGCTTTAACTGAATGAAACCGAGAAACCGTAACCGGCAGATGTGTTCTGATTGCAAAGATTAAAACATCTTTTTTCTTTCTTTCTTTTTTGCTTCAAACAATGTCTGGGTCCTTACATAAAATTTGCCTAATTTATAACTTTCCAGACAATACTTCCGTATCCTCCTAAAGCTCACAAGCATATAGGCTACTCCCTCATTCACTCCCCCCCCCCCCCCCACACACACACAAAGCACTTACACTCACACACACATGCAAAACATAGAAGAAAAAAAGTCTTCTAAACGTTCCAGCATGCTTGTTAATACGATCACTAACCCTAAACCTAACTTAAACCCGAATGAACTGAATGCTGGAACAATCGGAAGTCGGCGGACTGTGTGCAGTTTAACCATGGATTTTTAACGACAATATTATGAATATACACATCAAAGACTGATTAAATGAGTTAGTAAATTCCATTACATCGGAGGGAAAGTGATTTTTAAACTCTTACCTTCGTAGAATTTATAATTATATCAGTTGAATTTTGAGTGATTTTGGCAAAACTTCACTTTCAATACCACGTAACCATGTGACAGGAAAACACTGATTTTACGTCATTCGTAGTCTTCGCATAGCTGTCATCGCTGTTAACACGTCAGCAGAAGTATATGTTTACTATGATTATGATTCAGTTGGAGTAGACAATCATTTTAACTAATTTTAATGCTAACTATACAAAAACGTTACACATCGAAAATATTACGTTGTCTAACCTAATGGCGTCCAAGCAAAATTGGGCCACGTGGTCTTTGAATAGCGAAATATGATTGGTCCAGCGCGGTTGTCAATCACGCCGTACGGAGGGGTCAATTCTTCGACTTAATGAAAGGTGAACTTGTGAAACATCCATACAATGTGGAGAACATTTGGAATGTTGATGAAAGTTGTCCTGGAAAAATCTTGGTCAAAAAAGGAGTGAAGCAAGTTGGCAAGGTGACAAGTGCCGAGAGGGGTAAGACGATTATCATCGTGTGCTGTGTCAGTGCAACTGGTATATAGGTACTGTGTGGTAGAACGAGTGATAAGGGCTGGATAAACAAGGATCTGTTTCATGAGTGGCTAAAACATTTTGTGAAATTTACAAAATGTACCAAAGAAAACAAATTTGCCTGCTGATATTACATGGGACACTTCAGCCATAATCCGTTACCTATGCCAAAGACCACTTGACAATACATTCTTTGGTCCCCTGAAGGCAAACTACAGCGCAGAAGCAGATAGATGGATGCTTGTACACCCAGGAAACAGGATGTCTGTCTACGATGTAGCCCAACTGTTTGGATCTGCCTACATACGAACAGCTACGATGCAGAACTCAGTCTGTGGATTTGAATCTACAGGACTATGGCCAAACGACGACGACTATGCATCATCCTTGGTAACACAAACCACCGCCTAATACAGCAACTCCATCGTCCACAGATTCCCAGGTTCCAGGCCCAACACCTACCCCAAGAAATGTATTAGGCTCTGAGAATAGTAAGACAACAAAACGTCCAGCTAGATCTCATACTCCAGGCCCAACACCTACATTCTATATCCCAGGAAATGTATCAGGCCCTGAAAATGGTGAGACAACAGAACGTCCCGCTAGA
>JAECMU010072425.1:0-15618 GCA_016106625.1 Dracogyra subfuscus
CGCACGCGCACACACACACATTCACACACACGCACACACACACGTACACACACACACACACACACACACACACACATTGATTGAGACTAACTGGGTTAAAGTGCCATTACTCATTCATCTCCCATTATGACAAATATTTATTGATATATGTCAAGTGAGAGTCATTCACGCAATCACTGAGGCCCTACTGTTCTGCTCATGGCAAGAAAAAGGTCAGCTACATTCCCACATATTAGTCAATTCTATAATAACAGTGTATGGGAAATGATTATGCCAAATCATTAAGGACCAAAATAATAATAATTATTGCTGTGAATAGGAATGTACAAATATAGAATAAAATTACCTCTACTAATTTTCTGTGTATTGTCCATGGTCTATTATAATACCCCCTGTGGACTATCTAACACTGTGGGTTATTGGACTGTTTTTTATTTCTCACAGGAGAGTAGGATCTAGATCAGTTGGTTAAGTGCTCGTTTAAGATGCTCACATCACTGTGGTATGTGATGTCCTGTTTGTGGGGAAAATGCATCTAAAAGATCCCTTGCTGCTAATGGAAAAATGTAAGTGGGTTTTATCTGATGACTACGAATTACCAAATGATTACATGTACTTAAGCAATGTGCTCTAGTGGTGTCATTAAACAAAAACAAACTTATTTCTCACAGCTAAAAAGAACATGCAGACAATGCAAAATGCTTGTTTCAGACAGAATGTCTAATAAAAAACGAAATCAATAAATAATGGTATATTCAATATTTATTATTAAAATACCAGTACTTTAACTATATTTCTGGGAGGAAATTACAATAAAAAACCCATCTCATTAGCAATAAGCTTACACATGCAGGACAAATATGCGAAGAGCATTCATAGTGGTGATATGATCGACTGTTTTTCATGTAGGTAGAGGTGGCATGTAGCCCAGTGGTAAAGCAAAAAAAAAAGAAGAAAGAAATGTTTTATTTAACGACGCACTCAACACATTTTATTTATGGTTATATGGCATCAGACATATGGTTAAGGACCACACAGATATTGAGAGAGGAAACCCGCTGACAGGATAGCACATACCATGGCCTTTGATATACCAGTTGTGGTGCATTGGCTGTGACGAGAAGTGGTAAAGCACTCACTTGATGTGTGGTCAGTCTAGGATCAATTCCCATCAGTGGGCACATTGAGCTATTTCTCATTCCAGCCAGTGCATCACAACTGGTATATCAAAGGCCATGGTATATGCTATCCTGTCTATGTGCTGGTGTATATAAAAGATCCCTTGCTACCAATGGAAAAATTTAGCGAGTTTCTTCTCTATGTGAAAATTGCAAAAAATGTTTGACATCCAGTACCTGATTATTAATATATCAATGTGCTCTAGTGGTGTCGTTAAATAAAACAAACTTCTCTTTTTTTTTCATAGTGATGATGTGATCTTTCATGTAGATATTACGTGGACTAGACACTGTAGCTGTGTATGTGACATTGTTTCCTCTTTTAAAAAAAAAATTGTAAAACCTAATTATAGCTAGTTACGGAATATCCAGTGTAGCAGGAAATACACAGGAAATGATGGTAAATTAGCTCTTGTCCAATTCTATTTATTAAACACACACACTAGTTTCCGCCTGGGGCAAAACGTAGCCCAGTGGTAAAGCGCTCGCTTGATGTGCAGTCGGTCTGGATTCGATCCCCATTGGTGAGCTATTTCTTGTTCAAGCCAGTGCACCACAACTGGTATATATATATATATATATATATATATATATATCAAAGGCCTTGGTATGTGTTATCCTGTCTGTGGGATGGTGCATATAAAAGATTCCTTGCTGCTAATCGAAAAGAGTAGCCCATGAAGTGGCAACAGCAGGTTTCCTCTCTCAATACCATTCATGTATGTCTGATGCCATATAACCGTAAATAAAATGTGTTGAGTGTGTTGTTAAAAATAAAACATTTCCTTCCTTCTCCCGCAGCTAAAGTGGACACTCAGTAATCTGTAACACATTTGGATAAAGTTACATTGGAGTAAACGTGATGTTGAAACACTCTTTGAAAATACACTTATACACTAATACACTTACACTTATTCACAGAGTAATGTACAGATGGACAGACTAATGTACAGACGGACAGACTAATGTATAGATGGACAGACTAATGTATAGATGGACAGACTAATGTATAGACGGACAGACTAATGTATAGACGGACAGACTAATGTATAGATGGACAGACTAACGAATAGATGGACAGACTAACGTACAGATGGACAGACTAATGTATAGATGGACAGACTAATGTACAGATGGACAGACTAATGTACAGATGGAAAGATTAATGTACAGATGGACAGACTAATGTATAGATGGACAGACTAATGTATAGATGGACAGACTAATGGACAGATGGACAGACCAATGTACAGATGGACAGACTAATGTATAGATGGACATACTAATGTACAGATGGACAGACTAATGTACAGATGGACAGACTGATGTATAGATGGACAGACTAATGTATAGATGAACAGACTAATGTATAGATGGACAGACTAATGTATAAATGGACAGACTAATGTATAGATGGACAGACTAATGTAGCAATGGACAGACTAATGTATAGATGGACAGACTAATGTATAGATGGACAGACTAATGTACAGATGGACAGACTAATGTATAGATGGACAGACTAATGTACAGATGGACAGACTAATGTATAGATGGACAGACTAATGTATAGATGGACAGACTAATGTACAGATGGACAGACCAATGTACAGATGGACAGACTAATGTATAGATGAACAGACTAATGTATAGATGGACAGACTAATGTACAGATGGACAGACTAATGTACAGATGAACAGACTAATGTATAGATGGACAGACTAATGTATAAATGGACAGACTAATGTATAGATGGACAGACTAATGTAGCAATGGACAGACTAATGTACAGATGGACAGACTAACTTTTACCCAATGCAACAGAAAACTGTATCTAAAACAAATTAAACCGAATATAGACAACTGATGACGAACAATTTCTCCGTCTCAACAGATAATCATATTATCAGACCACAATGGACTCCTATTTTACAGCTTTTTTCTCGACATAATAAAGAATCGAGTCTGCAAAGTGGATTCCACTGTTCCCAGTAATGGCTGTATTGTGACGGTTCATATCGTCTAATTATGAGATTGGGAATAACAAATACAGACTCTATGGTCAAGTCAACAGCATGGCGTGTTAGTGTCACAGAAGCATAATCTGGATGTGCGGCGAATTCATTTCCTAATTGTATGACTGTGGCATGATGGGATATACCAGGTGGGCATTACCAGCCATTAAGCTTCACAGCTAGAAGACGTATTAATTTCGGGTTTTTGAAATGGACTGTTAACAAGATTTGTTGTTTCCCTCGTGACATGCAATGCGCTAATTTGGTGTAATATGTCCACTTAAAGGGGTTCTATCGGAGTTGCGTAATGTTAGTCGATATATAGCTGCTGTCAGACTGGATTTCGGACAAATCAGATTTGACGGCAGATGTATCCGACTAGCTTAATGACAGCTTGTTGTATAATACATGCAATCTCAATTAAATTGGGGGCAGGATGTAGCCCAGTGTTAGAGTTCTCGCTTGATGCGAGGCTGGTTTTACGATTGATCCCCATCGGTGGTCCCATTGGGCTATTTCTTGTTCCAGCTAGTGCTCCACAAATGATGTAACAAAGGCCGTAGTATGCACTATCCTGTGTTTCGGATGGTGCATACAAAAGATCCCTTGATGTTAATAAAAAAAGTAGCTTATGAAGTGGTGACAGCGGGTTTCCTCTCTATATATCTGTGTGTTATATGGTGTAGGACATATGGATAAGGACCACAAAGATATTGAGGGACGAAACCCACTTTCGCCACTTCATGGGCTACTCTTTTTGATTAGCAGCAAGGGATCTTTTATATGTATCATCCTATAGACAGGATAGCACATACCTCAGCCTTTGATGTACGTACCAGTCTTGGTGCACTGGCTGGAGCGAGAAATAGCCCAAGTCCATTAATGATTATACAGTCCACTAAAATTATTAAGTCATATTATTAATTACCAAACATTTTATATATCATAGTAAAATCAACATATCTTGGAACTGAGAAGAATTAATTTTAGGACAAACAAACATTCTTATTATGATCATAATGCATTCAGAATAGAGAGAAAAACCCAACTACCATATGGGTCGACTTATAAATGGGTCAGTAAAAACAATGTTTTTAGGGCTTGAAATTAGGGACTCGACTTGTAGCCAAGATCGACTTATAGCAGTGCTCCAGATAATTTTTAGACCTGTTGGGTATTTCACTCCCTGTTTTGAAAATAATTGAGTGAAATTTCATTCAAAAAAAATTCACTCCCCATTTTGAAATTTATTGAATTTAAGTTAAAATATTCCAATAAATAGTTAAACGTTATTACTATAATTAATACTGTGTACTTAAATAAATAATCCTTGATACGCTCGGAAAAGAAAAGTTTTGAGTGAATTGAAAATCGTTTGCGTATATTGTACGCACACTAATAAAAACAATTGCGTATTTAACCATTTTATATGCGTAAAATACGCAAATACGCAGCTTATCTGGAGCACTGCTTACATGCGAATATATACAGTATTTGTTAAAATTTAAATGCTACAATTAGCAGTGCTCAAAATAAGTACTTGTCTGTTTGTCCCGACAAGTAAAAATCTATTCAGACAAGCAAAATATGCCTCGGTGGTTGTTCAGTGGACAAGTAAAACTATTCAGTGCAGTTTCATTTTGAGCAATCACAAACATCATCCTGGTACTTGAATAAAATAAACCATTTATTTGGACAAGTGAAAATATTGGCAGACATGTAGATTTCTAGATTCATTTGTCCGGTGGACTCATAAAAACATTCTGCTAAACTACCAGTGATTAGAGAAACACAATTATATCCCGTAACCTAAATCAAAAACATTTATGACCATTACAACTGAGTATGGGACAAATTCACAATATTATGTCCATTAACTTACAGAAAAAGATGTACTATAATAGTGGCATGGCATGGGTTGCCAGCGTCCGGGGCAAGACAAGTACTGCGCCCCCTAACCAGTGGACTGTTAGCACTCCCCGAGTCCCTTCCACCAGTTCAGAATTTTGTGCCCAGGGCAACCGCCCCAGTGGTCCCAACCACGTTATGCCACTGTACTATAACGAGACCATTTTTAACATTCAAGCGGGCAGCATGGCCCAGTGGTACAGTGCCCGCCTGATGCGCGGTCGGTCTAGGATCGATCCCCGTCAGCTGACCACTGGGTTTTTTTCTCGACATAACCATATGTCCGACGCCGATATAACCGTAATTAAAATGTGTTGAGTGTGTCGTTAAACAAACAAACAAACAAAAAAAACAAAAAAAAAAAAAAAATTTAACACTATAACTCTACTCACTCCCAATATTTTATAGGCCTATATAGAATAAAAATAATATAATTAGACCAACATATCCTAGAAGCCAAAGCAAAATCCTCTATAACAGTTAGGATCTATTTTGTTTTTACAACTGACCATCATACAATGTTTTGTCCATTAACTGACAAGTACAGACATACAAACATGACCATTTTCAACACTAAAACCCTTCTCACTCCCATTATTTTATGACGCACAGTTACGGGTCTCCCGAACTTTCACATATCCTAGAACCCAAATACTTGTAGCAATATATATTTTGACAGTTAGTTGGAGAAAAATCCACAAAACGATGTCCATAAACGATGTCCATTAATGATCGCTGTGCACCGAGAAGAGATAAGCACAAATTGCTTTTTCTTGCCATCTGATAATTGCTCTAATATTGATTAATGGAAAAGAAACACGTCAAAGATTTTTGATAAAACTTTCCAGATAAGCAATTATTAATTGATAATCCCTTCAGAAAAAGGAACGGTGAAGACCTGTGCTGCCGTTCGGGAGACTGAACTCTTGTTGGCGATTTCTTCCCCGCTCGTATCACTTCCTTATGGTTGCCTGGACATTGCCTTAGCCGGCTCTCTCTTGTATGATTAATTTGTTCTTGATTTTCATTAGCTTTTGATTTCATTAGGGCTTTGCAGCAGCACTGACACGTTACTGTAGACAAAGAACATGAAATTGAGTGTCAAGACTATTATCCTCAATAACAAAAGAGACGCAAGGAAATGAAAATACCCTGTAAATCCCTATATATACTCTGTAAAAAAAAGTAGAGGAACCTGAAATATTAAAAGATACGTTTTTACCACAGACATCCTAGTAAAGAATGTTCAGGTCTGTTTATCAACACACCAAAACACATTACATAGTTTGCACATGCATCATGCTGTTGTCCCATAAACATGCATGGGGTGTCATTCTTGATTTTGACAATTTCCAGCAAGGTCAATTAATCACTGTGGAACATTATTTCTGTCAATCTTTTTCATTCTGTTGATCATACAGTTGTTATTGTTTGTTTTTAGTCATTTTTATTGTTTGAATTTGTGATTTACTGATAAAAAACGTCAACTTTCAAATTTTACTTCTGATCCCAATTGTCCTTAAGAATCTTTGGTGGTCATACAACCTATTGTAATACTGAACTACTGGTTGTAATGTTTGCCCAATGTATTCACTATTATCATATAACCATTCCCCACAGTTAATATACCTTACAGTGTTGGCAATTGTAAATTCTTATTACAGTTCATCTACTTTGTTTGAAGAGTATATATATAGAGAGAGGATACTCTTGAGTGTTACGTGATATCATAATTTATCAGCACGAGTTGATAAAAATATCAAACCCAAGGTCAGGTCAGGTCAGGTCATAGGGTTTAACATGCACATTCAGAGCAAGCTGTTGTAGCCCATGCCTGTCGTGGGCGTAAGAGCTTGCGGAGCAAGCTCTTTCATCCAAGACAGAAAGTTGGAGTAGGGGAAGGAGGGACCGCCTGCACTGGCAGGTGCAAGGGAGCACTAGCAGTCAGATCGAGATCAGTAGCAGGCGGGGGTGGGTGGTGGTAGAGCTATGGAATTTTGAATGGAGCAATTTATATGCTAAAGAGAAAAGGTGCGCATTTTGATTTGAAGGAATTTCGGTGCAAATTTTGAACGGTCGGTCTTAACTGAAAAAGGCCAAACCCAAGGCTTGCCAAGGATTTTTATACTTTTATCAACCAGTGCTGATAAATTATGATATCACAACACACAAGGGGAGTATTCTTTTTATCATCCATTAGCATTCTTTTTTTATTTGCGACATTTGTAAACAATGTCAGTAGTGTGGGTTGAATGTCACTATATTTGGCAGAGGTAAACTTCTTAACCAGCACAACAACAGTGGCGTAGCATCAATAATGATAGATTTAGCGTTGAAATATACACAGTGATGTAACAAAAAGGAGTGATATCTCCTAGGAGAATATCACAGGAGATATCGCAAATTATAGTGTCAGCGATATCTCCTACAAAAGCCTTTAATGGATGATAATGTAAATTATTATATGTGACTAGATGTATCATTTGTATAGCACAGGGTTTAGATGGGGTATGGTGGTCTTAAACTGGGCTTTTAATGCACCTAAAATATGACCATGTAGTTAACCAGCTTTCATCAACCAAGGCTAAATACACGGCCGCTGTGTATATAGCCACTTCTGTGTTGCATAACAATGATGGCAGCCTCCATTATGGTTGTATTTATGGAATCCATCTTTGCACATAATATTTAGCATGATGTGTATATAGTAGTCAGTTAGATCTGTAAGTGCAAAATGATCCCTACAAAAATTAAGTAGCCTACAAAAAAAAGACAGCCAGCAGTATATATCAAAAGAGGAGAAGCAGTCAGAACGATCAGAACCTGTTAAAAAGACCTTGAGTATATTATAGATATTAAAGAGACATACCCTAGTTTTTAAACAAAAAGGCATATATTTTACCATTAAAGACGTTTTTGACAACTGAAATCATACTTTACTTAGATGTTATAGTTTAGATTATCAATTTCTAGACATTCAAAGTGTTTTTCGTCATCCTAGTCTTTTTAATATCACAAAATGCATTTCTCAATTTTTAAAAACGCGTGTACCTCTGAGAAGTAACAGTTATGGAGTCGAGTTTTAGTCTATTTTTAGAGGGTATTTCACCATTTCAAAGTCACAGACTCAGGTTTCACTCAGTTGTAACTTTATCCAAATATGTTACAGGTTTCTAGATTAACTAAACTTATTTTCATGGACTAAATCTAGCTAGGGTCTGTTCTTTTAATTAAAACAGAAATTTTCATCATCTAAACTTCTGTTAACATGAAACCACAAAATAATAAAATTTCTGTGATCTTCCATCTATTTCACATTATGTACTGCCTGAAACAACATATTTTATAATTTCTTTTGCATCTTGCATTTCTTTTGCTCTTTGGTATACACTGAAGCCACAAGAATTCACGCTAATAGAACTACAAGAAATAATTACACGTGAGGGGTGGGAAGTAAGGCAATTATTATTTTCCACTTCATACGTCTGCTTTAATATTGTTTCAGTGAGCACAAGGTTGCTGGTTTTCATTGATTATTAAGTGTCTTCGTGATTTGGGTATTTTACTATGAGTATTATTCTTGAAAAAGGACCTCTGAAAATAATCGTACGAGAAGTCTTTTCTGAAAAACATGTCAATTTAAAATTTATTTGTGAAAACATTTGCAATTTCAGCATTTTAGAGGAGGAAAGCTTTGACCTTGTCTAATAAATCTTTCTCAAACATGTTTATATTGGTTTACTTGTCTTGTCTTGTCTTGTCTTGTCTTGTCTTGTCTTGTCTTGTCTTGTTTGGTTTGCTGACAAGTCATATAAAAAGGTTTGAAGCACTATTTGAAGGACTTTGCTGGTCATGAGTGGTGATTCTTTTCCTCGAAAGAAGGAAATGTTTTATTTAACAACACACTCAACACATTTTATTTAAAGTTTTATGGCATTGGACATATGGTTAAGGACCACATAGATATTGAAGGAGGAAACCAGCTGTCGCCACTTCATGGGCTACTCTTTTTGATTAGCAACAAAGGATCTTTTATATGCACCATCCTATAGACAGAATAGCACATACCACAGTCTTTGATATATAGCAGTCATGGGGCACTGGCTGGAGTGAGAAATAGCCCATTGGGCCCACTGACAGAGATCAATCCCAAACTGACCACACATCAAGTGAGCACTTTACCACTGGCTACGTCTCGTCACCTCTTTTCCTTGATTGCATAGAGGCTAAACCATTGGATTTACGGCTGCTAGGTACTGACTCCCACCCTTAGGGAATTATCGTAATGTCTTAATGACTCAGTAAGTTGGTGTTAACAACTAACCGTTAACCCATTGTCTTCAACAAACAGTTCAAATACCTGATGTGTGTGTACCCATGGCAGTGTGCTTGAACCTTAACTGGATATAAGCACAACATTTAAGTAAAAAATATATCACATTTTAGATATTATATTTAAAGGGACAGATCCTGGTTTCAGCCCACAAAATGAACATTGACGGGGTCCGATCCTTTATCTCGTGGTTTAACCATTATATCACTGAGGTAGATCTGGTGCACTGGTTGGAATGAGAAATAGCCCAATGGGCCCAGTGACAGGGAAGGATCCTAGATCTCGTGGTTTAACCATTGCACAACTGAGGTAGATCTGGTGCACTGGTTGGAATGAGAAATAGCCCAATGAGCCCAATGACAGGGATCAATTCTAGGTCTGATGGTTTAACCTTTATACCACTGAGGTAGATCTGTTGCACTAGTTGGAATGAGAAATAGCCCAATGGGCCCAATGACAGCGATCAATCCTAGATCTCGTGGTTTAACCTTTATACCACTGAAGTTGATCTAGTGCTCCACTGCTCCAGCTGTCATCTACGTGATTTTGGTGTCAGACAAAACCTGTTTTTTACATTACCATATTAGTCGCACAGTCTAGCACGGTACAGAGGCATCAGATGTGTGGCATTAAATCTCGATCTGACTGCGATCATCTGGAGCAATTGTCAAGAGCCGAGCACTGATTAATACTAATAATAAAAGCACTGCCGCCATGTCGGTTCCATTTTCACAAATTTCAAAATGATTTTGTGCTCATCTGAGCTGGGATGTCTGCAGATTTAAATGTGTTTTACTAAAAGAATATATTAAATTCTTTTAACACTGATGAGAAATAGTCAGGATGACACGGCTTAGTCTCAATGGAAAGAAGGAAGGAATTGTTTTATTTAACGAATAAATGAATGAATGAATTAATTAATTAATGTTCTATGACATCCCAGTACGAAAAATACATCAGCTATTGGGTGTCAAACTATGGTAAAAGCAAAACATCAAATGATGATCAACATCGATATAAAAATTCAACAATTAAATTAAAACATGGTGTAAAGAACTGCAAAAATACAAATATTACAGATAGGTAATATAGCGGGCAGCATGGCCCAGTGGTACAGTGCCCACCTGATGCGCGGTCGGTCTAGGATCGATCCCCGTCAGCTGACCACTGGGTTTTTTTTCTCGACATAACCATATGTCCGATGCCGATATAACCGTAATTTAATGTGTTGAGTGCGTCGTTAAACAAAAAAAAACCAAAAACCCAGATAGGTAATATTAAAATTTAGAATAAAAGTTAGTATCTCGAAGAAATTGTAATAAAAGTTCTGGATGGAATCAAAATGATTTCTTCGAGTGTCTTTGAGATGAGGACACTCCACCAAAATGTGGCGCACCGTCATAGTACACAGACAGTGCTCACACTGAGGTGGAGGATCTTTCTTCAAGATAAATGAATGGGTCAAATAAGTATGACTGATGCGGTCATGACACAAGACTATTTCATCCTTTCTATAGTTTTATTTAATGATACATTTATCACAGTTTATTTATGGTTATGTTGAGAAAAAAAACCCAGTTAGCTGACAGGGATCGATCCTACACAACTGGTCAAAGGCTGTGGTATATGCTTTACTGTCTGTTGGGAAATACATACAAAAGATCCCTTTCTGCATTAAAAAAAATGTAGCGGGTTTCCTCTGATAACTACGATTCATTATTACCAAATGTTTAATATCCAATAACCAATGATTAATTAATAAATGTGATCTAGTGGTGTCATAAAACAAATAATATGTTTTTCATGCCCAGAACAGCATGCTAGAACCTTAATAGGAATATAAGCATAGAAATATGTTGCACCATCGTATAAATAACAATGATACAAACAAGATTCTTAATAGGAATATACCCATGAAAATATGTTGCACCATGTTATAAATAATAATGATACAAACAAGATTCTTAATAGGAATATACCCATGAAAATATGTTGCACCATCGTATAAATAATAATGATACAAACAAGATCTTTGATAGGAATATACGCATGAAAATATGTTGCACCATCGTATAAATAATAATGATACAAACAAGATCTTTGATAGGAATATACGCATGAAAATATGTTGCACCATCTTATAAATACTAATGATACAAACAAGACCTTTGATAGGAATATACGCATGAAAATATGTTTCACCATCGTATAAATAACAATAATACAAACAAGATTCTTAATAGGAATATACCCATGAAAATATGTTGCACCATCTTATAAATACTAATGATACAAACAAGATCTTTGATAGGAATATACACATGAAAATATGTTGCACCATCTTATAAATAATAATGATACAAACAAGATCTTTGATAGGAATATACACATGAAAATATGTTGCACCATCTTATAAATAATAATGATACAAACAAGACCTTTGATAGGAATATACACTGAAAATATGTTGCACCATCTTATAAATAATAATGATACAAACAAGATCTTTGATAGGAATATACACATGAAAATATGTTGCACCATCTTATACATAACTACCGTATATTACAAACAAGCTAGGTGTTGAAATGTGTGGGTGATGAGTAGGATATTAGATACATGTATACATGATTGTAAAATACACACACACCCTGTTAAAGATCTCTTTAATGTTCTGACTAACACACATAACACACATTCCTGTATCATATGGCCTGAAACCATTGTATCGGACCATATATAATGTAGTCACGGTCAGTTTACTTTTTAACAGTTTCATATTTCTACATCCATGTAACTACACAGTGAAATTCAATCCATGCCGATGACACAATGATGACAGCACTATAACTTTCAAGGTAGTTGTGAACAAGAACTAACATGAATACTATATATACCCTTATAGGGGCATTCTTACGATAAGTAAGAAGTAGCACTGACTTGTCAAATGTGATTGAATTGCATGTATTGTGAGAACATCTATAGTCCATCCCATCATCCTACAAAAATGTTTTTTTGTAAATAATTTCAGTTTGGTTTTGACGTAAGAAGAAAAGTAAAAGTATTTTGTTAGGGTTACTGTTACTATATTAATGTACCTATATCCAAAAGAAAGAAAGAGAAGAAAGAAATGTTTTATTTAACGACACACTCAACACATTTTATTTATGGTTATATGGCATCGGACATATGGTTAAGGACCACAAAGATATTGAGAGAGGAAGCCCACTGTCACCACTTAATGGGATATTCTTTTCTGTTAACAGCAAGGGATCTTTTATATGCACCATCTCACAGACAGGATAGCACAGACCAGTCGTGGTGCACTGGCTGAAGTGAAAAATAGACAAATGGGCCCACAGACGGGGATCAATCCCAGACCGACTGCGCATCAAGCAAATGCTTTACCACTGGGCTACGTGTCACCCCATATCCAAAAGAGGTTCAGGGTCCATATTTTCTAAGCTATCTTAGCGTTATAAAATCGTAAAACCATCGTAGGTTGTGACATCACTACAACTAACACACCATAGTGACATCATAGTTTACGATGGTTACGATAAGCTAAGATTGCTTTGAAAATATAAGCCCAGGCATGTCCATCCCATGCTCAGTTTCTGGCAAGGCTAGTGGAGGTTTTGTGTGCAATGTTAAAACAAATATTTGGCTCAGAATAGTAAATTTCATAGTATGATAAAAGGCATTCCATGTGGGACTATAATACTATCTTATGATGTAATGTCTTTCTGCACAAACCACTGTCATGACTAGAAAAATTGTAAAGTGAGAATGCCCAGTAATTTTGTTACTAGAGTACATTGGAACATTTGGTCATTTTGACAAATCATGTTAGATACAGTAGCGTAACTGGGTCTTTATTTTGGGGGGCCAAAGGTGGGGGGCCAGACCTTCGTCCAGGGGGGCCAATGGTGTATTTATTGTGTACAATCAAATTTGAAATGGGGGGGCCAATGGGGGGCCGATGGTTACTCTACTGGTTAGAGAAGAAACCTCCTACATTTTTTCCATTAGCAGCAAGGGATCTTTTATGTATCTGTGTGGTCCTTAACCATATGTCTGAGGCCATATAACTGTAAATAAAATGTGTTGAGTGTGTCGTTAAATAAAACATTTCTTTCTTTCTTTACTACAAAAATAGAAGGAAAAAATAATGCACCGCAGGCATATGCTGGGGAGGGGGGGGGGGCGGCTATGGGCTGTAGCTTACAAACACATTTTTTTTATGTGGCCTAAATGAAGAAAACATTTATATCGGTGGCATCTTCAGACAAAAAAGTATTTGTTGAATGACACCACTAGTTCACTGATTTATTCAAACATTTAGCAGTTGTGACATTTAGTTTCAGTGGAACCCCTCTACAAGTTTTCTATTTTCTATTATATTCATTTCATTTACACAGGCAGAACAGCATGTACCACAGCCTTTGATATACCAGTCATGGCACGCAGATAGGAATTGAAAAAACAAAACAAAAACACTATCAGAAAATTAGTCCACGAAGGTGTTCAGCGTTACGACTAAAACACCTCAGGCAAATAATGGCCCAAATAAATGAAGAAAAAAAGAAAGAAAAGGAAATGAATAGCAAAGTCATGAAAGTGGTTTCTTCAGACAAACAGGGGTGGGACATAGCCCAGTGGTAAAGCTTTCACTTGATGTGCAGTCGGTCTAGGATCGATCCCCGTCAATGGACCCATTAGGCTATTTTTCGCTCCAGCCAGTGCACTACGACTGGTATAAACAAAATGCTGTGGGATGTTCTATCCTGTCTATGGGATTACATATATAAAAGATCCGTTGCTGCTAATCGAAAAGAGTAGCCCATGAAGTTGCGACAACGGGTTTCCTTTCTCAATATCTGTGTGGTCCTTAACCATATGTCTGATGCCGATATAACCGTAAATAAAATGTGTTGAGTGCGTCGTTAAATAAAACATTTCTTTCCTTCAGACAAAGAAAGAAAGAAAGAAATGCTTTATTTAATGATGCACTCAACACATTTTATATACAGTTATTTGGTGCCAGACATATGGTTAAGGACCACACAGATAGTGAGAGAGGAAACCCGCTGTCACCACTTCATGGGCTACTCTTTCCAATTGGCAGCAAGGGATCTTTTATTTGCGCTTCCCACAGGCAGGATAGCACAAACCATGGCCTTTGTTGAACCAGTTATGGATCACTGGTCGATGCAAGTGGTTTACACCTACGCATTGAGCCTTGGAGAGCACTCACTCAGGGTTTGGAGTCGATATCTGGATTAAAAATCTCATGCCTCGACTGGGATCTGAACCCAATACCTACCAGCCTGTAGACAGATGGCCTAACCACTATGCCACCGAGGTCAGTCAGACAAACAAGTACTTGATAGAGTTGGCCACTAGGGCAGGTTTTACCATTTGCTTCACTCAGATGCTGCTTAACTCAGATGGTGTGTTAGGCAGACTGGGTATTTTCAACACCAATAGCTGCCTTCACCACCTGGGGTTCCCATCAGCTCACTAACAATTGGACGTCACATGCAGTTGGCCTTCTTCATTAAATGGACCAAAAAGCCAAACCAGTGGTTATTTCATTTAGTCAGCAATATTTCATTGAGATGCCGGCTTCCATGGACGAAGCAGGAACATATGTATGGTACAAACTGATACAGTCAGACTCTCATGAGACCAGTAAATTAGGAATGAAATGTAATGACCTTGAAACAAATTACTTGCCAGACTATATCTCTCTCTCTGTCTCTCTGTCTCTGTCTCTGTCTCTGTCTCTGTCTCTGTCTATGTCTCTCTCTCTCTGTCTCTCTCTCTCTCTCTGTCTCTCTCTCTCTCTCTCTCTCTCTCTCTCTCTCTCTCTCTCTCTCTCTCTCTCTCTCTCTCTCTCTCTCTCTCTCTCTCTCTCTCTCTCTCTGGTTCATATGCCATTGTACCACATCTGGTGCATTTCATACAATGAAAAATATTATTTGTTGAAGGCCTGTTTGTACCTGGGATGTCATCCTTAACTCATATTTGTTTAGCTTACACAGTCGCGTGATTAGTAAATTGATTGAATCTGTTGGCTTTTTGTTTAGGCATTTTTGTGTAATTTTGTTTGTTTTATTAATGGGTGTGCATTGGTGTGGTGTGTTTTTTTAGTTGTTGTTGTTGTTTTTGTTGTTGTGG
>JAECMU010072426.1:5076-15358 GCA_016106625.1 Dracogyra subfuscus
AAAATAATAATAATAATAATAATAATAATAATAATAATAATAATAATAAAATCATTCGAAAGATTCCATCTCTATTTCGTGAAATTCTGGATCAGTCCCTAAAGGAAAGGGGGAAGTGGGATAAAAACACACAAACAAACAAACAAACAAACAAACAAACAAACAAACGAAAAAACGAAACAACTAAAACAAGTTCTGTTTCCTTCTTTTGTGTTGTTATTATTCTTTGTATGATATGATAACATGTTTTTAAAGTTCCTTTTATAACGAAATTCGGTCGCAGGCCATTCACAAGTTGTTCCGCCGAGTCAAAGTGTTACTGTGAGTGGCCCGATTGGCAAGTCAAAGCAATTCCCATGTGCATACCCTACATTCCAATATGTCCCGGAGAGGAAACCGAGAAAGGTCAGAGTTCACCCCATGAGGGTCGTGTTTGAAAAATAAATGGAGAGTACATAATATTATTATTTCTTAACATACCATCATCATCATGTTATCTGTCAAAGATCAGGTATCACCAAGGCAACAGTCAAACAACCGTCACACAGTGAATCAGACACACACATTACCTATAAGATCACACAACACGGGCATAACAGATAAACAAAATTGACAAAAACACAATGTAATTTTATTATAAATAGCAGAAAATATTCAACAAAACAAGAGTTCGTGTTAGGACAATCGAATCTGTATAGTATGTTTATACTAATGCATAAATTAGTTTGTTTTGTTTAATTTATTTATCATCGACTATTGGAAGAAAGGAAATGCTTCATTTAACGAAGCACTCAACACATTTAATTTAAGGTTAAATGTCCGTAGAAATATTGTTAAGGACCA
This sequence comes from Dracogyra subfuscus, assembly GCA_016106625.1. NCBI lineage: Eukaryota > Metazoa > Mollusca > Gastropoda > Neomphalida > Peltospiridae > Dracogyra > Dracogyra subfuscus. The sequence continues at coordinate 5,920 of JAECMU010072426.1, forward strand.
CAGAGATATTGAGAGAGAACACCCGCTCTTTTCGATTAGCAACAAGAGATGTGGGATGGTGCATATGAAAGATCTCTTGTTGCTAATCGAAAAGTATAGTACATACCACGGCCTTTGATATGCCAGTCGTGGTGCACTGGCTGGAACGATAAATAGGCCAATGGGCCCACCTACGTGGATCGATCATAGACTGACCGCGTTACCACTGGGCTACGTCCCGCCCCTGAAATGAATGAATGCACGACGTATCTCTTCACATAGGGGGAGGGGGAGAAGGCGGAACGTAGCCCAGTGATAAAGTTCTCCCTTGATGTGCAGTCGCCCTAGGATCGGTTCTCGTTGGTGGGGCCATTGCGCTATTTTTCGTTTCAGCCAATGCATCACGACTGGAATATCGAAGATCGTGGCATGTGCTATCCTGCCTGTGGAATGGTGCATATAAAAGATCCCTTGCTAACAATGAAAACAAAATGTGGCAGATTTAAACCAAATGTTTCACATCCAAAAGCCAATGATTAATAAATCAATGCGTTCTGGCAACTAAAATAAATCCAGAAAGCATTTTGATTGTCTTGAAAGTGGGGTAATCTATCAAAACACAAAGTAACCGGGACATACACAGTGGCGGATCTAGGGGGGAGCCCCGGGGGCCCGGGACCCCCCTACATTTTGCGACAGTTATAATTTTATTATATTTTTTAAACGTCCTACCTATTCATTCAAAGATACAAATGAAATACAATGTGTTTTTAAAACAAACTTTACTTTTTATATCATTGGGGCCCCCCCTAAATGGATTTTCTGGATCCGCCACTGATACATATGAGTCGTACAATGCTATCATTAAAATCCCATTTTGGCCCTGACCAAAAATCATTATGAGTATTCGTATTCTCTCTCTCTCTCTCTCTCTCTCTCTCTCTCTCTCTCTCTCTCTCTCTCTCTCTCTCTATCTGTCATTATTAACACTATTGAATAAACATATTCAAACCTGCCTTAAGCAGTCACACAAGGGAGTAGATAAAAGTGGCCGCTTAACACAGGTGGCCGCTGATTACAGGTTACCACATATAGTCTTTAAATAATTTGGTGATCTTTCTTATTTTACCGACTGTGTGCTTCACGGTTGACTATAAATCAAATTGTGACATGCCGTTTACTTTAGAAAAAAATTAAACTGAAATGTATTAAATTAACCATTCTAAACAAGTTTGTTTCCTTTTTCCATTTAATTATTAAATTCCTACTTTCTTAATGATACACAGTTGAGATGTCGGGACTGAATGTGTACTTATATTCCTGAAGGTATGACGATCAGTTATTTGCTTCACCTTATCGCTGTTGTTAAAGTATCTGGTGTATATAACAGTAAACATTACTGTGGCCGCTTAATACAGGTAGTTTAGTAGTTTGCGATCGGATTTAGACAGGTGACTGTTTATTACAAGTGCATTTACATTATAAATCGTTTGGGACGGGACAAAGTGGCCGCTAGGACAGGTTTGATTGTATATGCATAAGAAACTAGGAATGTAGAAAACCCAGGAAAAAGGTCACCGAACATTAATAGTTTCAATTTCTCTTTAAAACATATTTTCCCCCGAAAACTGAAGTGGGGATGCAAATACATTATCGATAGGTTATTGCAAATTTCAACTAGCTCCAGTTTATGATATAATTATTTCAATTCTTACTGAAAAACAGTAAAGTGAAAACAGTATTAAAAAACCAGTACAAGAGACAAAGAAAATACAAATGAGTACCCTTAATGAGAAAACTGCTGTTTTAAACAACACTGGAATGAAAGAAGGAAGGAAATGGTTTACTTAACAACGCTCTCAACACATTTTATTTACGGTTGTATAGTGTCGGACATACGGTCAAGGACCACTCAGAGATTGAGGGAGAACACCCGCTGTCGCCACTTCATAGGCTACTCTTTTCGATTTTCAGCAAGGGGTATTTTGTTTGTACCATCCCTCAGAGAGGACATAACATACCACGGCTTTTGGTATAACAGTCAATGTGCACTGGCTGGAATGAGAAATAGCCGAATGGGCCCACCGGCGGGGATCGATCCCACACAGACCGCGCATCTGGCGAGCGCTTTACCACTTTGATATCCCGCCCGAATAAGTGAGGAATAACTGATATGTATACAGATACAAACAGTTTATTTTTATCATACTCATAACATCAAATGGAAAAAAAAAAAAAAAGGTAAAATAAATATTTTTGTGGAATTTCATTCACGACACATTACTAATCGTATAATACAAATTCAACACGAATGAACAAGGAAGTAAATCCGGTGTGTTTTTGTTTTATTGTTTGTTTTATTAACCCCAGATCATAGGCAAGGCCAAGGCTGGGGTTGAATCATTGTCTTACAGTATCACATACAAGTTATATACAAATAGTATGACATACAAAATTATAAAAACAATATATTATATGTGATGTTTAAGATTTTCTGTTTACAAATTTGAATCTATATAGGCTTCCTCATACAATTAGTTTGCAAATTGTAACCAAAGCGAATAAAATTAAAAACAAGGAGAAGAGAAGGAAAGGGTAAGGGAAAATAAGGAAAATAATTCAAGCAGAGATTCGTTAGATACCCAGGTCAACTTTAAAACTGACTGTTATTGGGTACTTAATATAATAATAATAATGACATTTGGTATCTAATAGAGAAAAGACAGATAAAGTATGGAAGTAAAAGTATGATGTTTAAAAAGAGATATAGCAAAGATATTGTTTTTAATTTCCAAACAAGTTATGTAATTTTATAGATAGAAACATAGGCATACAAATATACAAGATATAATTTTATAAAAGATATATTAAAATTGTCTTAAAACTATCTTATAAACCCAACGTTTCGTTTAAAAACTTTAAACTTCCTCAGGGGAATAAAACACAAATGAACTGGAGTTAAAAACAAACTGGCTATGAGTGAACAAAGTATAAAACATCACAAGCTAAAACAACACAAGCTAAAACAACAAAGGGAACTAACCAAGTAAATAGGTATTAAAAGGGACTGATTAAAACAAAAGGAGAGCCAAAAGCTACCCAAAGCCACTGGGGTGGTTTTCATTTAGTCCGTGTGGCCAAACTGAGTTCAGTCTGTGAATCCAAAGGGACTCTGCTATGTTGAGTTTCGTTTTGTCCTGATTGGATACTTTTTCAAGCAGGTGACAAACATAAAAGTGCTCAGGCTGATTAAAAGGTGGAGCTACATGAGGGGCTTTAAAAGCGTTATTGTATTTTATATTGTGTCTGACCTACATACTGCATTTAGTTCAAGTCAGTGAATAAATCACACAATCAGAATGGCAATTCAGGGTGTGTCTAATGGGGAATGAATCATGGTGTCTGTTTAGAATGGCTTTTGAAACAGTCATAGTGTCACATGATTTACACCTTGGTCGATGACACGTTCTGCACCCTCAAGTGTTACACATGTCTCTGTTAGGCTGAGGCTGTCTAAGTTTATTCATTTTGAGAATATTGCCAATAGTGGTGTTTCTTCTCTCTGCAATAATCATTTGATATAATTTTATGTGTCATCATTGAAAAGGTGAAGCCACTTTCCCCAACGTTCATTAAATTTGTCATACTCGCAGTTTTTGAAGTAAATATATCTGTCAATATGAAATGTATGTTTCAGTGCAATTTTAATAATATTAATAGATATGATATTTTACATTAATTATTGACCACATATGATAATCAAACAGTACACCTTTGGATACATATTTTGGTTTTGACTTGTATAATGTGGGTTTTTTTGTTCAAAATAGTGCATATCTCTTGACTTTTAGTGTTTCTGTTTAACATAATTATCATTTTGAAAGGTAATACAGGTCTTTTGTCAGAAATGAATGCCATCTTGTAAATGTTATTTAATGAGCGTAATTAAGCTTTTACAGCATTACTAATGATAAATAATTCAAAACATTTGTTTTTAGATTATATCTGTATTTAAAAGACTGAAAATCTAAAATCTTTCCACTTTCATCTAATAAGTGATTTATAAAAAACAATCCCTTTCTTCAAATAACTGTTATACAAAAATGGTTTACTATGTTTCAATATTTTGGTATTATACCAGATATTTAACCCTTGTACATCTTCATTGTTTTCAATATTTAGTTTTTGCTGTTTTAAAACCCAACTAATTAGTACATCTTCCCAAAATGTATTTAGAATTATTTCACATTCTAATGTAATGAAACAATCTCCATGGATGATAATATATTTTGTAGTTAGACCTGTTGTAGAATTAAATAAATTAACCCACTTTGTATCATTTAGAAAGAGTCTTCTCATCCAGGTTAAATTCAAAGAAGTTATAACATGATATATATTTGGCATTTTTATTCCACCGTATTTATAATATCGGGTTAATATTTCTCGTTTAATTTTTTCTGTCTTATTTTGCCAAATAAATTTGAAAAAACATTTTGTTTAAATCTTCTATCTTTAGTTCGTTTTGGTGGATTTGGTAATGATATTAGGTGATAAGTGATTTTGGGCATTATTAATGTTTTAAGAATTGTTACCCTAACCTAATACTGTACGCTTCCTGAATGACAAAATTTTAATCAGATTCTTAAATTGCTTGATTTTAGAATCAAAATTCTATTCTATTATATCATTTAAATTTAAAGTAAAATTTATACCAAGCAAACTAAATTGGTTTAAACCCCATTCTAACTTCCAGCAAGTAAGGTGATAGACATCTTTAGAATATGTTTTACTTCCTATCCAAATGGCTTTTGACTTAATTAGTAAATTCAGGTTGTGAAAAATATTATTTTAAAGGGACATTCCTGAGTTTGCTGCATTGTAAGATGTTTCAGACTAATACAATATTTCTATGATTAAACTTGCATATTAGATATATTTTCTTGTTTAGAATATTAGTGTCTGTATATTCAATGAGTCTTTGGTCGTTTGAATATTTGTAAGAAGCCCAAACTTAATTTTGTACGACAAAATAATGTTTAGGAAATAAAATTAAATTTAAGCTAGTACAAATATTAGAACGATCAGAAATACGTTTAATATACAACCACTAATATTTTATGCAGAACAATACATTTGATATGTTGTTACAATCGTTAAAATGTATCTGTTAGTCGATACCATCTTAAAATATGCAGCAAACTCAGGAATGTCCCTTTAAATTAGAGCAGCAGATGTTAGACGGTTAAGTCAAACATAGATACGTTTCTAAGTGGAAGATAGAAAATTTGAAAACCTACAGTAAAGTGTCTACATTTAGGCATGTTCTGAAACAAATGTTCTTCGACTTAATGATTTAAACAGCAATTTCAGGGCCGTACCCTGACCAAATTCCAGGGGGGGGGGGCACTAAATTTTAGAAATAATTTTTGACATACTATAAAGATTAAACCTTGACCTTAACATTAAAAAAGGACGAAATTCTCAGGGGGGCAGCTGCTTCCCCCCCCCCCCTGCAAGATGGTTGCATGTAACATGGGTCAGATGTTACTGAAACAATGTTTAGAAGGTGTCTGTGATTAAAACTTACTAAAATAATATGTCATTAGCAAATAAGTACCACAATTTTACTGGCCCTTAATTCATTTTGTTTAATAAATTTTAAATATGCAAGTAATACTACTAAAGGTAACTGTGTTGAAACCAAAATATATTGATTGATATACATTAAATTGCACAGATATGTACTGGCGCATCTGGGTAGCCAGGGATTGGGCACAAAAGGACCTTGAGTTCTTAAATATACCAGCTTTTATAATGCATATCGCCCCATAACGTGTAAAAGCAGTGCCCTCTATCCCAATATAAAATCACTGCTATCCTAATCTATATTAAACGCCGTTAATGTTTGTTGACTTGTTGGATATTGGCATGTTTGCAAAGAAATATTTAATAGCAAGCCAGCACATGATATGTTTAAACTATGGTTATCATATGTCCTCTTTGTGAGGTATTTCGACACTTGGTCTGTGAAAATGCAAAAGGAAAATTGCTATCAGTAGAGTGGCTATCTAATAAAACAGCGATAAGGTATAATTTATATGCACTTCCCCATTGACAGGAAAGTACATACCACAATATTTAATGTACCAGTCCTGGGCACTGGTTGAAGTAAGATAAAAGCCGATTGGACCACTAAGAGCAATAAGTCATATATCCCATCGCATCTACCTGTAACACTGAACTATGCTGGCATGGGTGATATATTGTATGCGTGTTCAGGAATGAACTACTCTACTAGTCTTAAATATAAATTGCAAATATATTGCGGTAACTATAGACAAAAAAATAAGACACATTTTCAGGTAGTGTTTCATGTTTTGATTGTCAATGTTTTGAAAACATTTGAATTTATTCATTAAATAAAGATTGTTGATTAAAATATTTAATAAACTGATGTTATAATAATGGTAACAGTGAATGCTATTAAGTACAATGAGACCAGGACTGGTGTAAACAGTATCTAAATACAGTTTAATGCATTCGTCATCAGCATTGATCTGATGTGTGATTAAGTATAATGTTTGTCTAATGCACTCATAGAATGATATACATGCATACACATATATTTTATTTAAACACACTATAGTAGTAACCACTTTGTTATAATGATCATAGATCCCTCATCATTGGAACATCTGGAATGTTACAATTATTCCAGTTAGTGCAGTACTATCTAGATATTTTAGCCCAGAACACATGTATGTGCATACTTATTTCAACTATACAGTAAACAATATTTATTAGTAGTATGCATATTTATTTTATGTCATTTACATAAAGGGGTCGCTTCTTGTAACCAATTAGTTATAATATGAACTATTATGAACGAACTCCGATTTAAAGAAAAATGCTTGACTTTAATGTACTAATTCATTGTCAGCTACTTGTATATGTCAAATATGATATAGTGTCTACAAAATATACAATGACTAGATACATGTGATGATGTCTTCAAGATAATATAAACTATGCTAAGTAAATTAATATATTTTATTGCGTATGGTCATAAAACAGTTATCATCTTTGGGCCGGCATCTTTATTACAATAAACAATTGTATTTTCATTTTCATTTTAAATTGCAAAACTTAATTGTTTTATATATATAATATTCAAATTGTCTACACAATACAGACATAGTTAGTTCATAATGTTTATCTAAGGTTGTTGCATATGGAAGCCATGTTTAAAAATATTTTGTTTTTTAAATATAGAAAGGAATTTTATATTTAATGACACACTCGACACAACTACAGTTATGTAGTGTCAGACATGTGGTTACTGGACACAAATATATTATAGAGAGGAAACTATGGGAAACTATTTGGTTTTTTTAGCACCAAGGGATCTTTAATATATGTATCATCCCACAGACAGGATAGTACATATAGTCTGTAACACCAATTGTGAAGCACTGGTTTTAACGAGAAATAGTCCAATGATTTCACTAACAGGGACCGATCCTAGACTGACTAGGGCTTTACTACTGGACTACGTCTTGCCCATGGCAAATTAATTTAGTTATATTTTTTTTTTCTCTAATGCACATAGTAACTATTCGAACTAAAATAAGGGAAAATAACGTTCCTTTTTAACTAGTTTCTCTCTGTCTCTGTTCAGTTCATATTTTCTCAACTGCGTGTTTCTTCTGTAGAACTAAATGAACTCTCCAATCACTCCCCTGAATTTGCACTCCCCAATCAAGATTATACGTAGAATAAGCACTACCCACTGTGTATTATACATGTAATATGCACTCCCCAAGTCTATATTATATGTTTAATATCCACTCTCTTTGAATAATAAGCACTCCCTCAGTTTATATTTCAAGTAGGTTATACTAATGTTTTAAGCATTCACATAACGATATTTGTTTACATTTTTTATGTTTGTATGGCCAGTGCACTTTGGATTCGCTCTTGCAAATTTGCAGAATACAAATAATAGCTCATCATATGTGGTTATCGGATATATCCCAGAATCTCTTCATCCATCCCATGCTTCCCTTACTTCCCAATTATATCACAGGAATTATGTGGAGATAGCATTGTAAAGCTCTACATTCATTATTAGATTTATATTCTATACCACCCATAATTACTATAATTATTATAATGGGCACTACCCCTTCATTAGTATACATATAATCTACACTACCCATTCAATATTATACGCACAAACCACACTCCCCATTCATAATTATATGTATAATAAACACATAATCTACTCTATGTTCATTATTAGAAATATATCCTATACAACCCATAAATTACTATACATATAATGTGCACTCCCCATTCACTATTATACTTATAATCTACACCTTACAGTCATTGCTATAGACATAATCTGTACTCTCCGTTATTATAATATGTAATATGTACTTCACATCCATCATTATACATGTAATCTGCACAACCCAGTTATTATTATACATGTAATTTAAGCTACACTGCCCATTAATTGGTATACATATACTCTGAATTCCTCACTCATTACTATACATATAATCTGCACTTCCCATTCATTATAATACATGCAATATTACTCTCTAATGATTAATTTACAATCCTGCGAAATGAAACTTTGTGTTTTAATTCATGTGTTATAATCTGCACTCCCCATTCATTATTATACAAACAATATACATGTACCCTCGACATGCATAAGTATCAATTGACAATCCTTCCAAATATCACTTTGTTCTTTTAAATATACATATAAGCTGCCATCCCCATTCATTATTATACACATAATCGACTCTACGTTCAATATTAGACAGATATTTTATACTACCCATACGTAAGTATACATATAATGTACACTCCGCATTCACTAGTATACATGTACTTATAATCTGCACTTTACATGTATTGATATACATATAATGTACACTCCCCATTCACTATTATATATTTAACATACTATAAAGAATATTATATATGTACTTATAATCTACGCATTACATGTATACACATAAATCTGTTCCCTTCCTGTTCATTATTATTCATATAATCTGAACTCCCCATTCATTAATGCATATAATATGCACTCTACATTCATAATGATACGTATAATCTACACTCCCCATTCATTATACATACATATAATCTAGACAACACTTTCCGTTTTTTATATATATATAGTAATGAATGTCCAGTGTAGGTCATATATATATATATATCAGTTTTATTAGTAAACGTAAACAATATTGGCAGTAGCAGTTGATTTGGTATATTAGAACCTGTACTGGTTCCCGGCTATATATACAAGAAAGGCCGACATACACCAACGAACTATATTGGCGAGAGAAACAAATATATATATATATATATATGTATTCTAACATATACCTCACCCAACACCACCAAATACAACAACTTGTACAAATTGTAAAACAAA
>JAECMU010072440.1:0-27080 GCA_016106625.1 Dracogyra subfuscus
GAGAGAGAGAGAGAGAGGGGGGTATAAACATTATTATTGTTATTATTATTATTATTATTATTAGAAGTATACATGTATTTGATTTTGTATTATTATTAACAGAATTATTTTTGAACTTGTATATATATATTTATAATATCTCTTGTAAAACTCCATCTTGTCACTATCAAATACTAAAGTTCTGTTCTGTTCTGTACAGTTAAGTTGGCAATCAGTAATTTCTATCCTAACACCCCCTTCCCAAAACACACTAAAAACATCCAGGATTCGCGCTGTCGGTAACCAATTTAGCCATCGGCTAATTAAAAAATATTTTTTACAAAAAGTGACTAACATTTTGGCAGAGCCAGTTTCTATCTTCTCATGTGAACAAACGGTTACATAATCTATTCGACACCTCAAACATAATAATACCAAATATTCAATTAGCATAGTATCTCGCGACCGGTAACTAGAAACGGTTATCCAGAATACAGTGTATATGCCTTATGATTTTTGCTAATTTTAATAATCAAGTTTATTAATTTAAACGGCATGCATTCGACATTTATAACAGCAATGTGGCAGCGATTCAATGTCTGGAAGATATATAACTTGCTATTTTAATTTTGTAAAGTCTTTGAACCAAAGTAAAAAAAAAAACCCGACAATGCATGTCAATTTGAATACACGTGCCAGTTCAGGGCCGAAAGACATAATATGTCTCTTGGCACATGAGCGTCAGCTGACTCTGAAGCGTTACGTATATTACGCCGAGAGCTTTCCTCAGTTCAGCCAACGAACGTTCATCCTAACGTTCGCGAACTATTTGATTGGTGTCTGTCGTGTCCATTTGGTTTAACGTGAAGCGCATAAACCAATGTAGCGAACGTTTTCTTTTCACTCGGTCTGGCTGAACTCAGCCTTTGGGATGGCCAATATTATTGGAAATGAACATGCAGTATTTATACAAATTGCAGTTAAACGTACACTGAATTAGTTTACAATAATCATATTTGTTAGATAATGCTAGATATATATTTGTTAAACTGTGAGGAGACATTTAATAAGTTAGCTGGATTTTGAAAAGATCGTAAGATTTTATTTTATTAACGTTTTTTTGGTGGTTTTTATTTTTATTTTATTTTTATTTTTATTTTTTTATATTTTTTTATATTTTTTTTAAATAGAAATGCTGTGATGTCAGCATTCTTAGCTTAGGTATTTTACAAGCAGACATTACAACAGGCATTTAACACGATGCTGAAAGCAACAACATGGCGCAAATTATGAACTTTTTGGGGGTGGGGAATTGATGGGTTATTTCAAAAAAAGTTTTTACCCCCCCCCCCCCACACACACACACACACAAACACACACCAAAAAAAACAAACAACAACAAACAAACTGCACAAAAACTACCCCAACACGATTTGATTTGTTGGATTCAACCCACTACCCCACTTCTTTTGGCTTTTGTGTTACAATGATGCTAAATATGTAAGCGTCTTAAACAAATCCTGGGGAAAGGCCTGACTACAAGAGGTTTATGATCTATGTGAACTGTGATTTGCTGACCGTATATGTGATCATGATATTTCTGACATGTAAACACAATAGCAAGAAGTTCTTTGTCTATCTGTGTATATCGAATTGGAGTACTGAGTAGCGGTAAGTGCTCTGGATCAACACGATACCGGTTGGTTTTGCTGCATCAGAACAACACACAAACCATGTGAGCTTGCATCGTTTAACTAGACAATTGGTTTAGATGAGTCAAAGTAATGCAGCGTGGAAGCAGATGCTGCCATCTGTTTCATTTTCATGAAGTTCTGTTGCTGTTCATGTTTACAATGCCACTCGATGTCTGTATTTCAGGAGAACTCTTAAGTGTGGTGCTTCTTGTGCAAAATTTGGCATAGATTTAGACAGATACTGAATCAATGCAACATATATTTGCAAGTCTTCTTTGTAATTTGGAGGAGGCATATCCAAAATGGCAGTAATGTGTTTAGTTGTAGGCTGCAAACTCCTATCTGAAAGTACATGTCCAATAAATGTCACCTTTTGAACACATATTTTAGCCTTATCAGGTATGAATTTGATACCAGATTCTTTAGCACGATTGACCATAGCTTACAGACGATAATCATGTTCTTGTGTACTCCCCCAAACTAAGAGATAATCATGTACAATTTCAACACCTTCCAAACCGTGGAACACATCTTCCATTGCTTGCTGAAACACCTCACTTAACAATGAAATACCAAATGTTAAACGAGTGAAGCGATATCTCCCTTTTGGAGTATTGAATGTGGTAAGAAGAGAACTGGGCTCATCCAACTGTACTGCCAATATGCTTTTTTCGCAGCGATTTGCGAGAAATAATGTTCATTAGGTATTGTAGCAACCACTTCTCCAACGTCTGTGTCGGGTAATGCTCACGTTTGATCACTTGGTTTAAATCACTGGGATCAAGGCACATACGTAACTTGTCATTCTTAATCACAGTAACCATACTGTTGACCCATGGAGTTGGATAGTTTTGCTTCACAATCACATACTGGCTTTCCATCCGGTTTAGCTCATGGTTTTGCAGATCTACAGGGACTCAACATGGTGGGTTTATAACGGTTGTGGCATTTGCTTCAAGTTGGATACAATATTTACCTGGTAAGCATCCAAGACCCTCGAATAATGTAGGATATTCAGTTTTGTCGAAGGTATGAATATGTTGAATGAGGTCAAATGACTGACAAGCTTGTCCACTCAAAACATGCATCTACAACTAGAACATAAGATAGACTGTTTTATCAACCATGTATCCCTGGCATGGCTGCTGGTTATCCATGTTGGACTCAGTGGTGTGTGAGGGGCATGGTTGATGAACCTTTCTTCATTTAAAAATGGCTAAACTATGCATTCCAAATTCAGATGGAACCATGAAAAAGGTCCATACCGAAGTCCATGAAATCAAAAAAATAAAATGTCAAGAAATCCAAAATGATTTCTTCACAATATTGGCCAAGGTTATGATGGGGCCTCGAAGAAACTATCTCCTTTTGCAATTCAAAAGGCAATAGTTGGCTGGGTTGGTGAGACAAATAGGCTGTTGGTTGAATGTTCAACTGACAAGCATTCAACTTGTCTCCTTAAGTCGACAATTTGTTTGATTAAGGTAACTGCCTCCCTCAACTCGTCAAAGGGAGTGATCAGATGCAGAGCTTTGGATGGTGTCAGTGAAGACGAAATCTGTCACAATTTAAGTTCTCAGGGTGCTACTGTAGTGAGGAGGATAGAGGTTTGTTAAAACAATGACTTTTTGCCAATGAATACTTATATCCTCGCTTTTAACGTCCCTACCTTTCCTCAATCAGTCAAAACCGGTTACTTAATGTTCCTGTTGAACCCTTTATTCCAAACCCCTTACATTGTTTCAAATGCCAGAAGTTTGACCATGGTAAAAAAAACATGTCGTGGAAACCTTCACGTGCTCGACAATGACACAAAGAAATCTAAAATAAAATCTACAGAAGTACTTTCTGGTAGGTTGAAAAAGATCGAACTACGTTCAGTCCCGATCAGCAATATGTATGAAACTTTGGCTGATATCGGTGATGATGATATGGATATATCATTGCAGATCACAAATACCACCAGCAAAGCCAAAGATAAAACCCATACCTGCCGATGGAAAATAAAGTTATCCAGTGGAGCTTAGGCTCAATTTTGATGAATTAAGTCTTTTAATTCAACAGTATAATCCTCATGCAGTGTGTCATCAGGAAATCTTCCAGAAGGATACTGACAGTATCAGAGGATATAATATCTACCATAAACGCCAAGAAACTAAAAAATAGAGCATCTAGGGGCATTTCCATTTTTGTAAATGAAAATATTCCCCAGAGTAAACTCATATTAAAATCAAATTTACAAACTGTGGTTGTAAAGGTCACAGCTCATAAAACTATTACTTCATGCTTAGTTTAGTTACCTCTCGATATAATTACCATTTTAAACCTATTTTTAAACTCCCTACTCCTTTTGTTATTATGGGAGATTTTAATGCTCACCACACTGTGTGGGGATGCGATGACATAAATAATAGAGGTAAACAATTCGAAGACAATATTATTTAGTGATAAAAGTTATACATACTTTCATCCTGCAAGTGGTTCTTTCACATCGACTGATTTGACACTTTACAGTCCATCACCTTGTCTTGATTTCACCTGGAAAGTGTGTCTAGACCCTTGTTGCAGTGATCACTTTCCAACTATTTTGGGGAATGATGGACCTCCATCACTTGAAAGGCCTCAGGGATGTTGACAAAGGCAAATTGGGATCAATTTTGGCATCTATGACTGATGCCAATGATCCCATGTTTTTGTTCACATCCATCTTGAAAGATATTGCAGTGGAAACTATTCCTAAGACTTCGGCAAGACCAAAGTGTTTCTATAAACCATGGTTCAATGAAGCATGCAAAGATGCAACCAAAGCACGAAATAGGACTGTCGAGAGGTTCAAACGCGAACCTATGGGAGTTAATCTGAATAATGATTGCATTGCTCGGGCAAAGGCTCGTAAAGCTATCAGACAAGAGTAAGTAATCATCTTGGAGGAATTATGCTCAATTTTCAAACATCTGGGAAATCTATCTTGAATAGGATACGTAAAATCAAGGGAAAAGAATCCATTAATATAGTTTGCCCTTCGTCTGTCAATGACACGGATGTGACGTCTCATCGTGACATTGCCAATGCATTGGCAGACAATTTCTCTCATAACTCTTCTTCTTCTTTCGGTACAAATGCTTTTACATATGTCAGAAATAAAGATGAAAAGCAACCTATTCATCTGAAACTGCTGATGTATACAACAGGCACTTTTCTTTGGAGGAGTTGCAGGATGCTCTACATAGGACCAGATGAAATACATATCAACTCTTAAAACGGTTACCTGAATCACCTTTTAATGGTTCTATTAAATATATTTAACAAAATCTGGATTTATGGTCACATTTCTTCTGTTTGGAGAAAAACCATTGTCATTCCAATTCCTAAGCCTGGTATGGATCGAACAAATACAACCAGTTATCGCCCTATTGCTTTGACATGTTTCATTTTTAAAACCATGGAAAGAATGATAAACCATAAACTTGTTATGTGTTTTGAGTTCCACAAATTGCTTACTAACGTGCAGTGTGGGTTCAGGTCTAGACATAGTACGGTCGATCATCTTGTTAGATTCGAAACGTTTTGTAGGGATGCTTTCACCCATACCCATAAGAGGCCGTATGCCTGATTTTATCTCACATTTCTTACAGAATACGTCTTTCACCGTACGAGTAGGATCTATGTTATCCAATTCTCAATCCCAAGAGATGGGTGTGCTTCAAGGTAGCATCCTGTCAGTAACTTTAATTTATGTGAAAATTAACAGCATCACCCAGTGTTTAAAACATGTCATTGGTAGCTCGTTATATGTCAACGATTTTCAGATTTGCTACAGGTCGTCCAGTTTGAGCATCACTGAACGTCAATTGCAGCTTTGTTTGAATAACCTTCAACAATGGGTAACTGACATTGGATTTCGATTCTCAAAGTAAAAAACCGTCTGTATGCGTATCTGCTAGAAAAGATGTGACCATTTAAATCCTCGGCTGTTTCTGGACAAAAATACAGTTCCAGTTGTGGAAGAGACCAAATTTCTTGGGGTTATTTTTGACAGGAGGCTATCTTTTGTTCGTCATTTACAATATGTGAAAAATAAGGGATTAAAGGTCCTCAGTATCTTAAAAGTTATTGGCAAGACTGAATTGGGAGCAGATGTAAAGATTATGCTCAAACTTTATAGATCTTTAGTTCTATCTAACCTTGATTATGGGTGCATTGTGTATGGGCCAGCACGTATGACTTAATTGCAAATGCTAGATCCTATACACAACCAGGGACTTAGGCTTTGTCTTGGTGTTTTTAAAACATCTCCTATGGAGTGCTTGTGCGTCGATGCACACGAAACTATTTTGGAAACTAGATATGCAAAGCTTTCTCTGCAGTATGCTACACGATTAAATCAATGCCAAAACATCCTGCAAATAATGCGGTGTTTGATAACAAATATATCAAGTTATTTGATGTAACATTCATGGCAATCCAAGAGAGGTACTGTGATTACATCCCTGTTTACACAAACGGATCACGGGATGGGAATTATGTGTCATCAGAAACAATCATTTCCATGAGATTGCTCAATTCAGCATCAATCTTTACGGTTGAAAGTTGGGCAATCATTAGAGGCCTGAAAGAGATTAAGGATTTTTGTGCATCTAAATATATTATTTTTAAAGACTCACTTTCGGGTCTCCAAGCTTTACATTGCATGATATTGGGGGTGTCCTTTAGTTGGGATGGTGATACGAAAGTTTCATTTTATCAATTGCCAATAAAGACGTTATATTTTGTTGTGTATCCAGCCATATTGGCACTATGGGCAACTACTTTAAAGTTGCCCCGTATCCATGTTCGTGTCGTTCGTTTTAAATTTCATATTAACCCATATATCTTTTCAATTTGACAGGATGATTAAGATGGTGCCGTTGCGAACAAGTTTCATTCTGTCAAACCATTTCTGGGAGTGGCAGTTGTCCTACAGGCGGTGTAGGAAGGATGAAATAGTATTGTGCCATACCCGCATCGACCATACATACTTGACGCATTCATTTATTTTAAAGGACCCTGCTCCTCAGTGTGAACATTGTCAGTGTACACAGACTGTGCGCCACATTTTGGTGGAGTGTGATCATCTCAAGCCAACGAGAACTGATTAATTTGGCAACAGAAATGTCTTGGAATCCTTTAAATTCCATCTATAATTAATTGTGACGTTTTAAAAACACTTTGATTTCTATACAAAGTTTTAAAATGTACTTACCTTATGTTATGTATTGTATTATACTTCCAGATGTATTAGAATAGATTGTACATATCTTGGCATCCTCTTCTATTTTAACAATATTTTCAGCTCAAATTTAAGAATATGATTACTTATTGTTGTCAAACTTCTCTTTCAAAGCATCTTTTTAAGCATATATTTATAAATCTTTCATCTTGTTTATCGAACTGGTCACTTTATTTGCTCGAAATTTTGTTTTAACATCAATGGTATTCGATGTATAAATATTTCACTATTATGCCAGTTAGTACATAAAATATCGTTTATACTTTCAAGATTATGTATCTTCTATCTTTACCCTACAATGTATCTATCTAAAACATAATTGGAAGTTAGTGCCTTTTTCCCGTTATGAAATAATCTCTATATATTGTTAGCTTAATTTTTGACAGACAGACTGAAAAAAGATGAACCCGCTTTGAATTATTAAGATACTAACGTTTTTCATTTTGAATCCTACTTTATAATCTCGAGTTATTAGATCACGTTTTAATTTTTCAGGTTTATTCTGCCAAATAAATGTTTAAAATATTGTAGAATTTTACATTCTTCCTGGTTTAGGTAATACTATTAAAATATGTTATAACTGGTATTATTAATGTTTTAAAAACAGTTATTCTACCCAAGACTTGAGTTTCTAGTAGTTTTGATTAATGATACCCACTAAGAGAACATTGTTTTTTTAATCATCGACTATTGGATGTCAAACATTGTAATTTTGACAGTCTCAAAGAGGAAACCTGCTACATTTTTTTCATTAGTAGCAAGGGATCTGTTATATGCACCATCCTACGGCCAGGATAGCACATACCATGACATCTGATATACCAGTCGTTGTGCACTGGCCGGAACGAGAAATAGCTCAATGGGCCACCGACGGAATGAATGAATGAATGTTTGATGACACCCCAGCACGAAAAATACATCGGCTATTGGGTGTCAAATAATAAAACTTCTATATTTATGTCTTAAAGAATTTTGAACAGTACATATTATGAAGACATGGCGACAACGGATCACCCTGCCTGCAATCTAATTAAAATTAGCTCCACTATTACATGTGGATCTAACAGCAGCCAGTTGGAACTCCAGGGCGATCAACCTAATGGAAATATTTTTCCAGAATGTTCTGGTATTTTCATTTTTAAGCGCGCGAAACACTATTTAAAAAAAAATAATAATAATAATGTAAACAGCACCATATTTCACATATTTAAAAAATAACAATAACAACAAGAGATACATAACAATAAAACAAACTGTATTATTTATTGGAATGTTATGTATTCCATAATAAAAGTATAAATCAATCCACGTAAGTGGCAGAAATTTTCTATTTCGTTTTTAACCATAGCCCTATGTTATGGCTTGTCTAGTAAAACATGCTAAATATATTCATAAGTGTAAATAAAGTTATTATGCCTAGTACAGCAATTAACAGAGTTATCGGGAGCACACACACACATACAGACAGACAGACCAAGCATAAAATAATCATCACCAACCCCACCCCACTAAAGGCTCCATGTTATTAGCAAACAGCATAGAACAGTTTCACTACCAGTAATAAAGTTATAAACTTGGGAACAATATTATTTTTATGTAGGTACATTGCTAAATTTCATCAGTGGGGTCGAACTAATTTGTTGTTACCTGATCGGGGACGAAAAGTTTGGTATCCGCATTAAGACTGGCTATCGTTCTGCATTACGCTTACATTACTATTACTAGTATTAGAGTACCGTAGCACTTTTCGCGGCAAAATCTAACTGATTTGCACACACACACACACACACACACACACACACACACACAAAAGAAGAAAAAGAGGTTTTTATAGTTTACCTTACTTGAATAAAACAAGATCGGTAGGTATATTAATTAATTAATATTAATGTCATGAATGTGTCAGAAATTACTGGTAGCCAAATAGTATTTAGTGAAATGTTACATGTGAAAGCACACGAAAGGAATTTAAAAAGAAAATTGTGGATCAGTTTATTTTGTTTTCGTACGATCGCAAGTGTTCTTTGTTCATGTTTTTACACACCGTGGCGAAGTTGCATGCATCGCTATAGAACCGATGTCTGCCCCGTAGTAATTACTGTATGATATTTGAAACATTTTAAAAATGAATACATAAACTACACAGCAAGTAAGACAAATTTAATACATGGCTTCAGTTTACTCGATTGTCAAAAAAAATTTCATTGGTCGGCTGTTAACAAATACAGCCAATAGACAAATGTTTTACTAACAGCACGAAACACCGATAATCAAGGTTGCAATGGAGAATGCAAAATGATAAACTCTCTTTAATAAACTCTGGATTTAAAAAATTTGAAAATTTTAAATATATTCAGAAATCGTTGCTTCTCAACAAAATAAATAATAATAATAATGATAGCAAATTTTTGAAAAAAATCCGGATATTTGGCATTAATTCCGGATATGGGTTAAAAATTACGGATTTTTCAGAAAATTCCGGAAAGTTGGTCGCCTGGAACTCATGTCCATCAATCAAAATCTTACTTGCAGAATCTTGCCAAATGATTTGAAAATAATTTTAAAACATTCCGAGTGTATACAACATGTTTTGTGTGAATTATAAATGCCTTAATTAGACCAGTACAACTAATTTTAATCAGATTGCTAACAGTATTGCATTGACTATCATTTCGTCTGTAAATAATAATTTAAATATTGACCATTTTCATTTTCATTTTCAATATTGTTTAACGTGCACATTCAGAGCAAGCTGTTATAGCGCACGCCTGTCTTGGGCACACACCTCAGCTATCTGAGATGTCTGTCCAGGACAGAATAGAAATTANGTAGCGGCCATACACCTACCCAATGAGTCCTTAAAAACTCGCTCTGGGTGGGAGCCGGTACCGGGCTGCGAACCCAGTACCTACCAGCCTGTTTTCCGGCGACTTAACCGCTACGCCACCGAGGTCTCTAGTTATGGAGTTTGATTGCATTTATAGTAATCATATACTCTTTTTTATTCTTTATATTGACCAATCACACTTCTCCTTTTATAACGTTATTTGAGAGCATACAAATTCTAAAAATATCGGGCGAGTCTATTTTAGTGACCGCAGTACAGCGAACCATACCAATACGTACGGGATGGGTTATCAGTCTTAAATGTTGTATTAAACATTATTATATTTAAAAAAAAAAATTAAATTACAAATTGTTTATTTTAAAAGATAAAACATGTTTTAAGGCATTCGTAATTCACACGAAACTTGTCGTATACCCTGAGGATAATTGGGAACGTTTTCAAATTATTTTTTACTGGCGTGATTCTGCAAGTAAAGTTTTGATTGGTGGACATGAGCTCCAACTGGCTGCTGTTAGATCCACATGTAATAGTCCCCGTCAGCTAACCACTGGGGTTTTTCTCGACATAACCATATGTCCGACGCCGATATAACTGTAATCATAATGTGTTGAGTGCGTCGTTAAACAAAACATTAAAAAAACACAAAAAAACATGTAATAGTGGAGCTAATTTTAATTAGATTGACCCTGCCTGCTGCCCCTTTTTAACAGTAAGAAATTTAATACAAACTTATATAATCAACAGTAACAAACACAATCAGTATATTTTAACTTTTATTGTAAATTTTTTGAAGTAAATATATTTCAAATACATATTTATATACTACACTTAATATATAAAGAAGGAAATATCCATAAATATACAAATAAAATATTAAAAGTAGGTAAATTATCTCCATTTGTTATAAAACATAAAGAGTTATATATTATGACATAAACGATCTCCATTAGTCATAAACATAAGAGTTATATATCATGACATAAATGATCTACATTAGTCATAAACATAAGCGATATATTATGACATAAACGATCTCCATTAGTCATAAACATAAGAGTCATATATCATGACATAAATGATCTTCATTTGTTATGAACATAAGAGATATATTATGACATAATAAAGAGAAAAACACCCATGAAGAGATTCCTGGCAAGGAATGTAAAAAATTTTCTTATTACTTGTTTTTAAATCATAATGCAATAAACCTAAAAATGTAATGAACAAATGTTAAAAGTCAATTGATAAATTAAAATGTTAAATTTTGTAAAAAGAGTATTGATACATTCATAGTACTATCACAGTGGAAGATTTACAACTACATTCAAATGTACATATATATTAGTAGTGCATATACAGTTCAATTGTTATGGTGTCACCTGTCAATTATGCAATGACTGAGACTTTAGTTACGAGACTACATACCTTTAATTGATGACCCCTAGTTGATACCCATTCTGTCAACAAACACACCTATTAATTATTATGTTAGCAGAACAGAACAGAATAGAAATTTTATTATGACTTAGGCCGTTTCACAACGGCATATGAGGTTCATGCAATACACAATATGATACAGTGACAAGATGGGGTTTACAGGACATAATATGGTAATTTACTTATTACATACTCGTATTATTTTGACGAAATAGTGATAATATACAAGTAATGCAAGTAGTACCTGTATGATATATGGTATATACACAATATAAATGAGTTATTAATTCTAATAATAAATAAATAATACACTCGAACATAATTATCCAAAATACTTTTCTGTTGTTGTTTAGGGTTTATGACATTTGTCCATAATTTCTCTTATTAATTTACACAATTTCTTAAGAACACTTATTTTATTATTTGTCATTATTTGTTTAAATATAAGTATTATGTTTAATATTAGTGAAATCAATTTATCATATGACAAAATAATGGGTAACGCACAATTCACAGATGTCTGAGTGAGGTGCCTAAGGTATCCTGTTGGCAAAGATGAATTCCCTAGGAACATTAAGACCTAATCATTTGTTAAAGACAGACCCATATAGAGACCCAAATATAGACCGAGAAGGAAAGACCTTGGTGTCTCATGCAGTCGCAGTGTCAACTCTATTGTTTACCTAACAGTTTTATCTGTAAGACTATATGTATATGTCAAACTGGATTATTTTTCTAGTGGGATAATTTCAGATGTCAGGTTATGTGTAGGTAATAAAATATTAATATTGTGGTATTTTCAAAGACACACGAATCTAGTAACCAATTGTCTATCAGTTGCTGAAGCCTACACAAATATTCACAACGGACACTATATGATTTTTCTTATGGTTCTTATGGTTCTGATGTTGAACACATCTCAAGTTCAGGCAAAAACTACAGCGATATTCACACAAAATGAGTTGGCCTAAAACCATTTCACCATGTATTTGCATCATTCTACTAAGAATATTAGTTGGAATTAGGGCCTCCAGGAGTACTCAGGTACAGGCCAAATCTAGCAGGAATAGAGTTCATTCTTAGGACTCTATTACCAGTCAAGGATGAGCACTCTCATTTAATTATATTTGTTTGCATCATTTTGCAATATGCTTGCTGCCAGTTACATTATATGTCTATGAGACATACATGTAGACGGAAAGCACAAGTCGAATGTGTGGAATACAATACAATGATTTGGCATCCATGTTCAATGCTGGAATTAGGATACAACGTGTGATTTTACTTCATTCCATACTCTCATTATGATCTAGTATAAGTTTTCAATACTTGGGTCTGGGTAGTGTTTGACCCTCAAGTACAATATTTTGGACTCGTGGAGGCCATAGTTGTAATCCAGGTAAAAATGTGTAGCGATTCGTTTGCAACCATACACACACACACACACACCTGTTTGGCAGTATAATGTTAATATGAATATATTCAGACAAGGATTCAGACATTTTAGTTTAGTTCAGGCAAAAATGAACCAGCTCCCCCACTACAAAAATGGGAGCCGGTCTATGAGTATTATAAACATGTCCTTGTTAATTCTCTTAGCATTAACCAAGGTAAAGTCAAGTAAATATGACCGTCAGTTTTGGAATTATGGGATTTTAATTTAAGAGAGGAATGAAAACTAACATCTGTTACAGGAAAACATGGATTCAGTAACATCTGTCACATTTCGATAAATCAGGAAAAGTCTTTATTATTGTCATAATCGGTCAGCAAGGAATTTTACCCACAATGCTTTAATACTTCATCATTGCTCATTCCTCCCCTTCATTTTATTTTCAAGACAAATCAATTCCAATTTGGATCATGCAACATCCTTATTGTCATCAGTTGGCTTTCGTTCCATGTCATTAACAGTGTGCTTCTTTCCAGAACAAATGTTTGGCTGACACCATCTAACAGGGAATGTAATTGTCTTGACCAAGATGTAGCCAGTATTTTTGGAGCACCAAAATATTCTTGTTGATTCTTTGAGTGCCTATACAGGTAATTTATCAGAGAACATTAATGCACAAGAAAAAGCAATTTTTTGTTGTTATATCTGTTATGGTTTAATGAATATCATAATAAAAGCAAATAACAATGTTTCTATCTTGCCGAACTGTAATTACTATTCACAATCTGATAGTTTTAATTTTTAATGTGATCTTAAATTTCATGCTAAATATATTTGTGTGAAAATTATGTTCCAATAAAATAGAATTCAATTTTGGCCAGCTTTAAAAAGGTGTTTTTACATATAACAGACAACATGTAATTGAAGTGAACAACAATTAAACCTGTTAATCTTTGTCAATCAACCTCAATGTTCTTTGTATAAACAGCTGGTATTAGTTAAGAGGGTAAAAAACCCTTTATTTAATTCACTAGTCCTTGCTATCACACATGTATTCTTGTGCACTTACAGATTAAACAGTCTTGATGTTGATAGGCGGGCAGCATAGCCCAGTGGTACAGTGCCCGCCTGATGCACGGTCGGTCTAGGATCGATCAGCTAACCACTGGGGTTTTTTCTCGACATAATCCTATGTCCGACGCCGATATAACCGTCATTTAATGTGTTGAGTGCGTCGTTAAACAAAAAACAACAAACAAACATGATGTTGATAATGTTGGCAAACTGTTCACACCTGATTAAAGGGACTGTCCTCAGTTTGCTGCAGCTGTACAAATGTTGCCAACTGAAAGACACTTTATTAACGGCTATAATTACATATTAAACATATGTTTCTGCAGAACATATCAGTGGCTGTATCATAAATGTGTTTCTGGTCATCCTAATGAAGTCATGTTTCATTTTAAATCCTATTATATATTTGTTTGGTATGTGCAAAGATACTGGGAGTCAAAATCCAGTTTGGACCACTTAAAAACATTAAGGCAATCAGAAACACTGATTATACAGACAAAGATTTAATTTTAATAGTTAAAACATTTTATTAGTCTGAATGGCAACAAAGAGAGGACAGTCCTTTTAAAATGTGAGAGGTAAGTACACACTCTTGAGTCTTGTAGATGGTTCACAGCAAAGATACATGTTTTTTCTCAATTACATCGGAGTACAGGCAGTTTTCAGTACCAGTGACTACTTAGAAAGATGCATTAGTCTAATCATCTCCTAAAACAAAATAGAAAACATGCCATGTAAAAAACATTTGTATAAAGAAAAATCTGCAGCTACATGTATAGGCATCAGTAACTACATGCAATTTAATTTAAACTATATACTATATTTGAGGGGGTCCTCTTGTGCATGCATGGTCCACACCGTTACTCTTTAAAATCATCAAGTAGGCCACTGGGGTTAATAAAAACGTTGGGGTAGATATTTGATAACCCAGCAGTTACTTGGCAAAGGATATTATTAGCCATGCCCTTAGCAGTCATCAGAGAATAACTAAATACCACTCAGAATGTTTGTATTGAACTAATCTATACATCACAATAGTTTAGATGAAAATCAGCTGTGTGCGTATGATTTTTATGTTATCACAGGTCAAAAGGTCACAAAAGTTTAGTATTGCTGAAAATTTAAAATTACTTTTAATGCATAAAAGATTTATAGGATATTAAACCAGCTTCCACTTCATATCATGTTTATGTCCAAAGTTACAATGGACGTGAACATGATAAGAAATGGTAGCAAGTTTAATATCCTATTTAATACCCATAACTGATCTTAATTTATATCACTCAACTGTTTGGTTGACGTTCTTGCAAGTTTGTAGTGTGCCAATTGCTGAAGTGATACATCCCACAAGGTGTAACGCCAAGAGGGACATATTACTTTGATATATACCAAGATATTTTTAACCATATGACCAATCATTAATTATACACAAAGGATTCATGAATTTATAATTAGTTTGCCTAAATCCTTGAAAGGATGATTTTAAAGAATTTGATAAACATATAATGGAGGTTTAAAGGCTAAACAAAAGAGAAAGAAAAAAACAGTTATCAGGAATGCTACATGCATTTTAAAAAGATCTAATGTTTGACACTGCTATTGTTGGTGCACAAACATTTCATTAAAATTATTTGTACATCAATTTTTTTTCTGATAATGTTTTCTTTTAATCCAATTTACCATATACAAATTCACTTTGTATAATTAGGTGATATGCTGTCAAAAATTACAAAATATAATGGTGATCTTGTGTCTCAGTCATCAGTTTATCTATGGAATTTAGCCTGGAATAAAACCTACAGGTTTTTTTTTTTTACAACCCAATCTTTATTTCTTATCCCCTAAATTATAGTTCTCTGTTGGCTGCAGAGAGCTTGGCTAATGATGTCATTTGCAAAGTTACTGTCGGGTTACCTAATATCTACACTTATTTATTCGTTATGCCTAATGGTCTACTTAGTGATTTTGAAGAGCAATTTTGTGGACCTTTCATGTACATGCAGACCCTTTCAGCCAAAAGACTATTAAATGATGTACTACATAAAAAATACAAAATATAATACATGCCATACAATGCTATGGAAAATGCAGGAACACTTAAAGACAATAGAAGAAGTTGTAACAAAAGGAACACAGAATACCTTTGTTAATGAGTAGTCCTCTTTTTTTAATTTTTCTATAACATCAAAATGATCTGTATCTGGAACATCAATGAATCGAGTTTTCACTCTTCTACTTCGCAGCTCCTGAAAAAAAGAGACAAATCCTAACATCGTTACATTGTGAACAATAGAAGTAAACTCAACTGCAGGTGGATTAAACTGAAAGATCCTTATTTTTAAACACTAGCTATGACATATTTATTTTCATTCGAGTCATTTTTGATCATTTAAATTAGATATTACTTAGATTTTATGATTTAGCTTAACTATTTCCACACATCCTCGTGTTTCTTAAATCTTAAAAATGCTTCTATATGTACATCCGTGAAGTAACGGCTTGGGAGACAAACCCTAGTCTTATTTTTACAGGTTTGTTCATGTCCATTTTCACAATTTAAGTCTGGATAACTAAGATTAATGCCTAAAAATTAAGTTATAGGTTATATCTGCCACAAATGTCTTAAGAATGAGACAATTCCTTTGGTATAGCTTAAATATACTCATAAAGAAACACATAGGCGAAATATTCATGGAATTATCTCTTTAATACAAAGTGGCATAATTTTGTTATGTATGATCGTATCACGTACAGTCAAATATGAGAATGAGTATGTGACAATGTTCTTGCTATGGACTGACGGCAGTGGAGGCGTTTTCGTCACCAAACAGTGTCGCATTGAAATCAGTACCTTGTGTAGCCACCAGTGAAAGAAAAATCACTGTGCAACATCTCCTTGGCATAGAGTCTCTGAATCCGGACACGTGGAATCCTAGTCCATTCTTCCTGCAGTGCATATGACAGTTTATGAAGCGTCTGTCCAGTTCGTCCCATAGATATTCAATTGAGCTGAGATATGGAGATCTTGATGGCCATAGCAGCACATTAATGTTCTCATTCTGTAGGAAATCCATTGTCATATGTGGCCTGGCATTGTCCTGCTGAAAGAATTCTCTGTCGGTCCAAAATGGGAAGCATGTAATGGCGAAGAATTTCATTCCGGTAGCATACAGCTCTCAGGTTGCCTTGTACAACAGAAGTTCACTTCTGCCGGAGTATGAGATGACTCCCCACATCATGACACTTCCTCCACCGAATCTGTCAACTTGGACGACACAATTGTTGGCAAAATGTTCATTGTGGCATCTGTAAACATGTTGTTGTCCATCACGTCGCTGTAGAAGGAAATGTGAGTCATCGCTGAACCATACTTGCCACCAGTTTCCCAAGTTCCACCCTTGTACATTCATGCAGCAATGAACACATAAATGTTGTTGACATTGCAGGACTGGGCCAACATACAGTCTCCTAGCCAGTAAACCAGCTTCTTGAAGTCGGTTCCAAATAGTTTGTGCAGACACTTTTCTCAAACCAGGTATGCGTTCAACAGTGTTCATTGCTGTGGCATTTTGGTGATACAAGTGCAGAACTCGAATGTAGCAATCTTGTGCTGCAGCTGTTATGCGAGGTCCTCCACTTCTGGGCCGGTCTTCAGCTAACTGAAACTGCTGGTACCTGTCCCAGAGATGTGAAATGGTGCTCTGATGAACGTTAATGTAGCGTGCGACTGCTGACTGCGATTCACCTAACTGGAGGTGGCCTATTTTTCAAGGTTTAGTGTTGGCATCTTGTAACCCATCCACGTTGAAATGGAAATGAAGCATCATTGCAGATTTAAAATTCAACACACAAATATGGGCATGAGGCATTTATTGCTTCAAATAAACTACAAGTATACGTTAACTACAACCAGGGCTTCTAGATTATGGTAGCCCCACTCCCATGGCTAGTGATATTCAGTGTTGGGCTAGTAAATAACTACTATTGCCATGCTCAACGGCTAGTGATTTTTGGGTCAAATGTTGCAATTAAGTCTATTCTATAATAACCTCCCCCACCCCATCCGTCCAGTGTTACTTTTCTTTAGGTGACATATCCAATATTTACTATTTGTTAGTAAAATTGTATCAACTTTAAGTAAAGTAGGGCTAGTGAATTTGTTATCATGGCTAGTAAAACAATTTAATCACTGATCCCATGGCTAGTGGATTTTATGAAAATTCTAGAAGCCCTGCTACAACAATACAAATATTAAGAAAACAATTCATCTGATATTCCTCTTTCCATCACAACAATGTACATGTATTACTACTTGGTGAAAATATAATTGAATTCCTTCATATTGGCATTAATTATTATAATTAACTACTACATGATAAGAAATTTATATATAAAGGTGTGGGTGGGTGGGATCAAATTTAAGCAGGTATTTTAAGCGTCAGTACCGCAAGCATTTGCATACTTAACTGGCATGGCACCAGGCATGACAGCAGGCTCGAATACTCGCTTGTTGCCGCCACTGCTAGCGGGCCAATCAGCGAGCTGTGGGTGTGGCTTTCCCCATCTCATCAAGCAGCCCATGTGTGTACGCTTTAATCCTGGCATTATCTGCGCTAAGCCAACACTTAAATACCCATCACTAATACAATATATATTAACCATACCACACAGGTGTTAACTAATACAATATACATCAGCCATAGCACACAGGTGTTAACTAATACAATATATATTAGCCATACCACACAGGTGTTAACTAATACAAAATATATCAGTCATACCACACGTGTTAACTAATACAATATATATATTAGCCATAGCACACAGGTGTTAACTAATACAATATATATTCGCCATACCACACGTGTTAACTAATACAATATATATTAGCCATAACACACAGGTGTTAACCAATACAATACATACTAGCCATAACACACAGGTGTTAACTAATACAATATATATTAGCTATACCACACATGTGTTAACCAATACAATACATATTAGCCATAACACACAGGTGTTAACTAATACAATATATACTCTGTATTAGCCATACCACATAAGTGTTAACATTTAGACTACTGGATTAACAAAAACCATGTCGAGTGGGTACAAGTTTATAATTTTTACTCACATATATTCACTTAAATGTTTTATAAATACATGAAATAAAGTTCATATATATATCGGTAAGTATTATTTTCATGGATTTTGTTTAATTTTAATTATTTTTAGATCAGCTAATGGCGATTAAAATTAGGCAAAAAATCGAAAGAGTTGCGTTTACTTACGGGCACTTGTGGCCAGCTGTCCAGTATTTATGTCCATTATTCCCGATAACAATTGTTTTCTGACCAGAATTTTTTTTTAAACCCGAACTATGATTCATATTGCAATATTTGCTGATTTTAGTTGTTGGAAAAATTATCAATTTTCGATCCCTGAAAATTACCGCAACGTGCCGCCATTGTTGTCAAGCGAAATACTTGCCGAAAAACACTTTTTGAACTCAAAATTTCAAGGTGTTTTCAGTTGAAAAAAAAATCAAAATAAAATCCACCATTTTGAACGGAAATCTTTTTTCTTTAATTTTGTTTCTGGTAGAGGCCTGTGAAAAACGGTGGGAAATATGAATTGGGAAATGCACTGTATACAGTGTACAGTATGTCAACTGGCATGACATTGGGCGAGATATCTCGCCTGCAGTACTTAGAAGGTTAACTAATACAATATATATTAGCCATACCACACGTGTTAAATATATAACATATATTAGCCATACCACATGAGTCAAATAATACTATATATTAGCCATATCACAGGCATTAAATAATACAACATATATTAGCCATACCACAAACTGACCTGGAATTCCCCAAATGCAAGTGACCAAAACCAAATCAACCATATTATGAACACGTCTCTCTGACGAACATCCTAGAGCAATGTAATGAATGACAGAGAAACATCTATATCAGCTTTGTAGATTTTGAAAAAGCATTTGACAGTGTGTACAGGAAGAGTCTGTGGAAAAATCCCGAGGCCTCTTACGGAATTCAAGAAATAACTGGTGAAATTTATCCAGATATTCTACAGGCACTTTTCCTGCAGTGTTAGAAATTCAACAACCACATTCAACATGAAATGTGGCATCAGAAAAGGATGTATCATGTCAGAATTTCTCTTCACAGTGGCCATCAACTGGACTACAAAAGCCATGATTAACCAACAAAACAATGGGATCAGATGGACTCTTTGCTCTTCACTCAAAGACCTATTTATCTCACACACAAGAACAAACAACCTAGAGCAACAAGCCAGATCACTGATATCTCAATTCATGTAAAGAGAACAGAAGTGCTGACAAACAATGACCTGACAACAACAACCAATTCGAATAAGTGTACAAGTTCATTTATCTTGGCAGTACCATCAGTCTAGAAGGAGGTACAGAACAAGATATCAAAACACGATTAGGAAAGGCCAGCTAGGTCAGCTTTTACAAAGCTACAACAGCTATGGAGATTGTCAGTGTACTCCTAAAGAACAAAACTGTCAGAGTAATGTCCTCCTCTGTGGATCAGTGTTGGTGCATGACTCAACAAGACACCAACTGACTTTCCAGCTTCCACAACACTGGCCTAAAGAAGATACTGAAAACATACTGGCCAGACAACATCTACAAAACCAGACTACACCAAACAATTAAACAATAAAACATCTAACTCTATAGAAGAGAAGGTGGAAATGGTTTGGACATGTCTGCAGAATGAACAGCCTTCCAGCAAAAACAGCTCTCACATGGACACTTGAAGGAAAAAGGAAAAGAGGCAGACAAAAAAGCATATGGCGACAGACAATGGAGGAAGAACTAAAGAATGCTGGACGGACATGGGGTACGGGAGCTAAAAAAGCTCAAGACAGAGCAGTGTGGAGAGATCTTGTGTGGGCCTTATATGCCACAAGGCATTTAGATGATAAGTAAGTAAGTAAATATATTAGCCATACCAAGTATCAAATAATACAATATATATTAGCCATACCACAGGTGTCAAATAATACAATATATACTCTTCAAAAAAGGTAGGGGAACCTGAAATATCAACCAATCTTTTTCATTCTGTTGATCATACAGTTGATATTGTTTTCTTTTCAGTCATTTTTATTGTTTGAATTTGCGATTTACTGATACAAAAAACCTGTCAACTTTCAAATTTCACTTCTGACCCCAATCGTTCTTCAAGATCATTGGTGGTGATAACTCCTACTGTAATACCGGTTGTAATGTTTGCCCAATTCATTCACTATTATCATAAAACCATTCCCCACAGCTAATATACCTTACAATTTTGGCAATTGTAAATTCTTATTAGAGTTTTTCTACTTTTTTTTACGAGTATATATTATCCTTACCACAGGTGTCAAATAATATAATATATATTAGCCATATAACAGGTATCAAATAACACAATATATACTGGTGGAAAAAAGTTCCTGTGCACTAAAATAATTGCATATACAATATACTTTACTTAAAATCTGGTAACAAAAAGTTTGGTAAATGGATGCATAACCATTCCCTTCAGTATTTCAGCGTTGTCCTGTCAACTGAACTAGCTATTCATGCTGTGTGATCACAAATTTCATTACTAGCGTTCTTGGTCATGTGCTCCTGTTTGACGTCATTGGAAACTAAAACTATTGTATGGATTCTCATCACTCCGAAAAATACTTTTGTTGGTACAAGGGATACTAAGGATCTTTCATATGTGACGTCACATTATCAAATCATCAATATCAAGTGGGTGCACATATGGAATCATTTGGAAATAACAACCTTAACATCCCAATACATCACTAGCTAAGGTCAATCAGTGGAAGAAATGTATGCCATATGGTATGGTCATGTCACAATTGTGGGAGTAATTATCATCCAGAAATTCATGTTATGTTTTTTCAGTGGGTAATGTTATTAATGAGCTTAATTTATTTATGGCATTACTTTACAGTTTAACACACCCTCCTAACAAAACAATGATATTAGAAATTAGCGGCCGCTCGTCACCACACCCTTCAAAAAAAAAAAAAAAAAAAAGGGGGGGGGGGGGGTTTGGTTACCATATTGTTATGTGTTGGTAGCAGGGGAAAAGCCCTTTTTTGCCGGTCTGGGACCGAAATTATTTTTTTTAAACGTGTGTTTGCCGGTCCCACTTTTGTCATTTTTGTCGGTCCGAAGCACTTGTCCATTTCTATTACTGGATCAAATACCAGTAAGTCAAGTGGGGATCGGCCTACCCAGACATTGGTATCTCGTTCAGGATTTAAAATAATAAATAAATAGTGGTCAATATTGCTGATGTTTCAGACGTTTGTTATTTTAAAGTCTGCCAAAGTATAATGCCAGTCACTGAAGTTGGACCTACTGTAGTGTCAATCGACTGCCACTAGGCTACACATTTGTCCAAAGTCGCTGAGCCGGTCAAGAGATTAAACAGATGTTAACGATAGTGCCATTCCTAGTTTAGAGAGCCATCAAGGTATTACATTCCAATTAAAACAAAGGACCATAATTTTCAACTGGTTACAATCAACACCTGTTAACACCTACATGTATGTACGGTGCTCTGTCCGAGACTGTCAGGTCGAGTGTGCTAGTCCGAAGCGAGAGGCTTTTGTGCAATACAGACTGCTTAAAATAGCATAAGATCTACAGAAATAATCAATAAATGTATTTATTGTTGACTGTTCAATGTAGTTTATCCAATAATTATAAAAGATTTAAAAATTAACAAAAGGTTTCCACCTTTTTTGTTAACAAGTGGGAGTAAACAGAACAGCTACACGTACTGTTACTTCTAGTCAGTAGAGGTCAAATTTCATGCAATCAATGATAACGTTATTACTCCCTTTGTCTATAACCATGCACTAGTTTGGACTGTCAGTTGCTTCAACGGTGTGATCTTTTATTAATTTTCAGGACACTGTACTGAATACTTGTACTTTTTATACATATGTGGGAATTAAAATTCATAACTTTAATTTTTGTTAAATATTATTTATTCCATTATGTAAAATATATACAATTTGTGAATTTTTTTCACTGATATGAAAGAAAAAAAAGCTTCATGTTTTCATGTTTATCGTTTCGTGTTCACGATTCAAGATAAAACTATTTGGCAATATCGTCTTTTAAATGAATTTTTTTTTTTTTTTTTTTAGTCCTTTCACACACATCCCCCCTCCAGTAGTGACGACATCAAGTGGGACCGATTGACAATTTTATTTTTCCCCACCCCTGGTTGGTAGACTTTGTAAAAAGACATACTCCTTATTTTGCCTACAAAAAAAGTGCAAAAAGGTTTATAAATACGAAACACAAGCAGACTCGTCTTTTAATTGAACCGAAGATATTATCGGTCTGACATTCACAAGCAGTTCTGGTTTTTCTGGACCGATCAAAGTTTTAATATTATTATTTTTAATAACGATATCAAGATATACAAAAAACAATAACGATGTTTGTAAAGTGATACATTTTTGTTATTTCCATCTTCATCGAATGAATCGATCGCTGTGATAAAATATTATCGCCAGTTGATAAAAGGTAGTTTCGTTTTTGTAAAGGCGGTGTTTATATTATTTGGCCTTCATGATAAATGATTTTAATCATAAAGACTACCACTTCCATTGTTTTTATAAGCGTCCATATCCCAAAAATGAAAAGTTTACAATATTTTATAAAGAACTCCTGCATAAACAGAATGACAGAAAGTAAAAATTGTCAGTTACAACCTAATATATCTGCAACTGAGGTCAAAATATTTGACAATAGTTAGTGGATACAACAGACAGAATGACCGTTCTGATCACGTGACAAATTTGGAGCCAAATAAGATTGCCGAATCTGTAAAAATTAAAATGTTTTTATTGTTCACATAAAATATAACTTATTGTGTCTATCAAACATACAAATGGATACAGATATGGGACAAAATAGAGGCTGTTAAAAATACTGTTAAATTACGCTACGGTAACTGTCGTAAATGTTTCGTCAATTGTTTTTGCGTACACACCGCAGCTTGTTTCCTTTGATGTGTGCAGACTGATCGGTGTTTTTTTTTGTTGTTGAAAGAAGTGTGTATTTGGAAATAGCGGAGATAGGTACTGGAAAATAAAGCGGGGCGCTAAAAAATAAAGGAGGGCGGGGAATGTGAAAGGAGGGCGGCAAAATGGAAAAGCAGGGCGCGGCGCCCCGCTTAAATGGACCAGCGAGAACACTGGAAAGACTGGTCCCAGCACAGGTCAAACAAAGATGGCAGACAGTTGGAAAGAATACGTTTTTACCATTGAAATGACAATAAAACAAGTAATCTTTTATTATTATTCATGAAACTTATAATGCATTCAAAAACAAAAGACTGCATAATATTGCATGATGTGGTGTTTTATTTATACTGTGCACAAATTATTGTTACATAATCTGTGAAAGACTAAGGGTCTGATCAAAATTTATAAGACGCGCTCAGGAGTATTTCTGATCAGAATTTTATTCTCCAATCCATGTATAAGTCAACCCTTTTCTTTTGTAAAGTGTTTCTAGACTTCAAAAGTCGGCTAATACACAACAATATACAGTACTACATAGGAGTCGAATAATATTATATATTAGCCATATACAATAATACAACCTTTTCCATTTCTGCACTTTGCCGTCTGAACTCCGGTGGGTCGTACTCGGCTACCGCAAACAGAATGTCACGCTGTCGACTCTGTGCAGCTATTTCACCAACAAAACTAAATGGACTCAAGCGCCAAGCATCATTC
The DNA here is from genome assembly GCA_016106625.1 of Dracogyra subfuscus. NCBI lineage: Eukaryota > Metazoa > Mollusca > Gastropoda > Neomphalida > Peltospiridae > Dracogyra > Dracogyra subfuscus. Next base: position 24,522 of record JAECMU010072440.1, read on the forward strand.
CTGAAACAAACTCAACAATGTACACATATAATACTAATTAACGTCATGCTGCATAGAGATACAAGCAAACGTGTGTGTGTGTGTGTGTGTGTGTGTGTGTGTGTGTGTGTGTGTGTGTGTGTGTGTGTGTGTGTGTGCGTGTGCGTGTGTATGATATCTTGTTGGAGGAAGCTTGAAATTATGACCATATAAGAGCAAATTAAATCTGTAAAAAATATTATAAATGTTTCTTCAATGGCATTAGGTTAGACTATACTATACCAATACAAATTTAGCAAAATCAGTGAACTAGTTTTCAGTTAGTTACAACAACTAATCGAAGCGATAACAAATTATCTGTACTCAATAAAAACTGTATTTTTACTCTGTCATCTTGAGTGGTTCATTGATAGTTGTCTGAACTAAAGGCCGGAGGTCATATATTCCACTAACGAGAAAGGCACCTGCAAAACACAACAATAGTAGGGTTAATTGTTAATTTAAATACAGATGACAAGAACAGATATATCTTAAGGCAGTTAACAGTTGTCATCTTTATTGCATACATATATCTTTAGTAGCACTAATTCTTGGATGATAAAGAACTGCCCACAGTTTTGATGGAGGTATGTCATATAGAAGTTTGTGTTCACTCTTCAATTTTAACACTGAATATTCTGGTTTAAAAATTAAGAGTGAACACAATAATTTATTTATGATGTGTCATCATATTATAATTTGTATACTGACGAGTTAATTATGCAAAGATTATATATGAGATAGATTATTTTGTAGCTATTTATTAACAATAAATGTTAAAATAGTGAATCATATTATATTATATAGCACCATAAAGGTACTCAGTGTTACTTACTGCATGAACAAGAATGCTGGTGAGGTATATGATACACCTGTCAGGAGTTGGATCGAAAACAACACATACATTAGTGAATATGTTACGGGTATGATTTATTTGTATCCTAGTGACCTAGTAATTATATCCAACACACCACCATCCCAAGTTGTTCCTACATGTGAGGTTTGATGGTCCCCTATGCATCTGTATGCAAGATATGATCTGGACAAGGATTTACTGTTATATGTAGTAGACCGTGAAAAGTAGGTCACGGTGACCATTTAATAGTATGCTGCACACAGCTATCCCCAAGTTGTTCTTACATGTGAGGTTTGATGGTCCTCTATGCATCTATAAGCAAGATATGGTCTAAACAAGGATTTACTGTTTTATATGTAGTAGACTGTGAAAAGTAGGTCACAGTGACCATTTAATAGTATGCTTCACACAGCTATCCCCAAGTTGTTCTTACATGTGAGGTTTGATGGTCCTCTATGCATCTATATGCAAGATATGGTCCAAACAAGGATTTACTGTTATGTGCAGTAGACCATGAAAAGTAGATCGCAGTGACCTAATAACAGTATATGATACACCATTATCCCAAGTTGTTCCTGCATGTTTGGTTTGATGGCCCTGCATGTGTTCAACTGTATGTTATGTCAGTATACTGTTAAAGTAGATCACAGTGACCTATTAATAATATGCAACATACATGTACCTCCATCCCAAGTTGTTCCTACATGTGATGTTTGATGGTCCTGTATGCAACAAAATAGTCTACACAAGAAAAAATTAACAGATGGATGTACAAATAGATGGACAGACGTATAAAAACTGGCTCTAAATGTGTCCCATCACAAAAGTAACTTTTCAGTAAATGATTACTTGCAAAACTGACCTTTAATAATTTCTGAATCAAAAGAGTCATCATCGGAGAATTCACAGGCCAATATGACTGCTGCAAGGTGGGCACCAGCAGAATGTCCACACAGATACACACCACTGAGGAGTGTAAACAAGAGTTGTGTGAAAACACACCACCAAGTCCGTTACACAAATCTTTTACACAAAAAAACTTAAATCCAGATTTTCACAAAATCGGTAACAAGACAGAGATGCTCTGGGAATGATTTCAATAGTTGAACAGGTTTCAACTTCCCTAATATGACAGACTGTCTGCAACTTTCCATAAACTGTTTCTTTGATCTGTGTCAGTCTGGGTCAAATGGTGATGCCTTACAGATCTTATGGAAACCAGCTTTTACTGTGATGTTATTTCATTACAGTAGCACCTAAGCATACAACTTTATGTCACTATATACACATTTTAAATAAAAGCAAAGAAGATGGCTACAACATTGCATATATAGACAATTTGCAACGAGTCTTTTTTAATTAAAAAATATCTAATGAATCTAAGTAATTAATTGGTATCTGTGAAGGCTCCACAAAGAAAAATAGGGCCTACCGATTAACTAGACGAGGTTGATATTTTACATATTAAAAAAACTAGTAGCGAATAAGTAACAAGAAACACAAAACTTTAAATTTTGTTTCTTGTTACTTAAATCATTAATAAACAAAACTGCAACACTCGGAAGTAACAACTTGTTATGGTGTATGAATACAGGGACATATTGTCAATCAGCTGACAAACCAGTTTATCTCTAGTTATCTTTCTATGCTTTAAAGTGAGTTTTGAAACTAAAATTTTATATATA
>JAECMU010072455.1:0-15640 GCA_016106625.1 Dracogyra subfuscus
AGAGGGATATACATGGATGGTTGGGATGGATAGATGGCTGCCTGGCTAGTTTGAGGGATGGACAGATAAATGGATACAGGGCTTCTATAATTTTTATAAAATCCACTAGCCATAGGATCAGAGATTTTTAAAATGTACTAGCCACAATTAAAAATTCACTAGCCCTACTTTACTTTAAGTTACTACAATTTTACTAATTATTAGATGGTTGAGATTGAGAGATTGAGAGACAGATGGAGAGATTGAAAGACAAATGGATAGAGGGAGGGATGAATGAATGGATGAATGGATGAATGAATGAATGAATGAATGAATGGATGGATGGATGGATGGATGGATGGATGGATGGATGGATGGATGGATGGATGGACAGAACATGCATAAGTAGACATAAAATATATTTTTTCCCTAAATACGTTTATAACATCCTTACATTCTTGTAATTTTACTTTCTTTTGCATTAATCTAACATCTACATACATGCATGTTGATGACTTAAGTTGCCTCCAGCATATCATAAAGAGTTACATGATAACTTCTTATAGTTAAAAAAGCAAAAACATGCTGTGGAACAGGCTGCCTATCAGTGCACAGAAGATACACCAACAACATTAAACATGATAACCATCACACTAAAACTGTTCACAGCATAGCTCTCCAACTATTTTATGATGCAATCAGGGTTAGTCATGGGGAGAGTTTAGGTAGCAGTACACCAAACAGTATCTCACAGGGTCAAAGTTCAACCCAACTTTTCATTCCACAGTTAATGCTACCAGTCCTGCCATTGGTGGTAACTGACAGGGTTTGTGGTCATAAACTGTTATTTTACCTGATCAGTAAATTCCTGTAATTTAATTTCAAGTAGTGTCTGTGTACAAGCAGCTACTGTGCTTGAACCATATGCAGGATTCTACTAAACATAGAGTGATAGCTTGTTTTGTAGAGAACTAGATTAGTCAAAGATGTTTCTCGTTATGTATGAAACAAGCAGTTTAACATGCAATTTGTTTGAAATTTACTTTAAGGGTATATACCACCAAATCAAATCCCATAGAAGACAATAATAACATATGTGGCTAAAACTCCTACCTGCAGTGTATCGATCGACATAAGTGCCACAGATATAAATACTATTACCTGTATCAGAATCTGATCAGTGAATCAGAAAAAAATGGGGGTCAAGTTGCTGATTCTGAGATAACGGGTAGCATCTATGACTACCCTAGATCCACATCAAATTTGAGTTCTTTTTTTTTTTTTTACAAATACCCCATACATGTTACAAACACAAGGCTACTTGACACAGTACTACTAGATGAAATACAATTGCAAATTTTTTTTGGCTCAGATCAAACTATTTTGTTTCACAACCAATACACTCACATTTATCACCAAACACAGGAATTGTGGTGTTCACTTCTCCATCAAAAGTTGGGTGCACCCCGAACTTTCACCCAGCCGGAAGTCATTTGATTTAGTACTATCTTAAGGGTGATGTGGTAGTATTTATATCCATGATGTATATGTTGACTGAAATACTGTGATTTAGCCTCATATGCTACTATTGTGTGATTTGATTTGGTGGAGTAAACCCTTCAGGAGTGGGTCTCTGAAAATTGCAAGAGCGATATTTTCGTTGGAACGTCATTCGCGTAACTATTGTTTTGTGTAACCCATTTTTCATTCGCACATTGAATTTATGACATCATGTACATGTTCATGAAAGTTTACGTCAAAATGAAATGGGTTACCTGAATTTGTTTTTGTGTAACCCATAAATGGTTTATGCAAATTCTCAAAGGCCTGAGGAGGGTTATTAAATCTTAATATCAAAGAGGCCCTAGGATTTACAGATGTATTTTTATTTATCAGCTTTATATCACACATTAATGGGAGAAACACAATTTTTTTTTATCTACAGTTGAATCCTGTTGGTGCGAACGCCACTGGTGCTCGAGAAAGTGTTCGACCCATCGGGTAGTTTGACCCAACCATTCAGTCAACAGCGTGTAAGTGTAACCCGGGACCACGTTTTTATGTTCAAGCATTGCAGTGTATTCGACCCTTTCGAGTTCAAACCAACAAGATTCAACTGTATATTGTTTTGGTATGCTAGAGGCCTTTTTGAATCTTGGAGAGAAACATGGGAATGATATCCACAAATATATTTTGTATTTAATACTTACCTCGGAAGAGGTGCTTCTGCCATCCACAAGAGATCCATATTGCAAGCTATTATAGGTAGATGGGGGTGTATGGTTTGTTTCGGAGGTGACATCGGTTTTCCATTCGTCATGAGAACGTCTATTATCAGCTGGAGATTGGTCTCCCATCTGACAGGTTCTCCGAACAGTATCACAGCTGAAAGACATTATATATCACATAGTATCATACAGGTTCTCCAAACAGCATCACAGCTAAAATACATTATATCACCTACTTGTAGTATAAAACAGGTTTATCAAATAGTATCACAGCTGAAATACATTATACACATAGTATTAAATAGCATCACAGCTGAAATACAATATATCACATTGGTTCTTCAAATCATATCACAGCTGAAATACATTATATCACATAGTATCACACAGGTTCTCCAAACCGTATCACAGCTGAAATGCATGTAATTAATTTTAATAAAATTCCTGTACATGCACGTCAACTATTGCTACAGCGCATGTACAGGAATGTTATAAATAACAATGGCTGCCTCCTTGAAAAGTCTACAATTTTAGAATTTTGTGTACATATAATTGATTTTTATTGAATATTAATGAAATAAATACATTTTGGGGACTTTTTTAGCAGGCAGATTTCTATTTCACTTGCTAGGTCCAAAACAAATGTACTGTTTTTTGCATGTTGCTATTTTACCTGCAGTACACACTGTACAGTAATTAAAATAGGAATTCGATATATTTAAAAGTGAACTTACCTTCTATTCTTGGAAAGTACTTTTCAAAGGCACAAGGCTGGAAAAAGAATTGTTTTGTATTATTTACTGTCAGTAAATGCAAATTTAAAAAAAAATTCTTAAACTATATATATAATAATAGTATTAATAGTGGACTGTTCAATATATATATTTCTGGGTGGAAAATAAAACAAACAAAACTAAGCAATTACATGCATATTTACAAGTGTAAGGTCATTTTTAAAAGAATCATAAAAAATAATTAATTAATAATAATAATCTTTGTTTTAAAAACAAGGTGACCACATTCAGTACAAATAGAGTTAGCCTAAAAAAGAAAAAAAACAGTTTTTAACAAACAGGGCTTTAGATCTCACTAATTAGGGCACAACAGAGACTTCGGTCTTTTGTGAGCAAAGGAAGGTCGTTTTAGTTCAGTATTGTTATTAACAGCTGCTGGACAGTTGTCAATATTCACAAATGTATTTTAAGTTATTGTAATGTATTTAAATTTAACATTTAAGTGGTTTTGAGGAGAAATATTTTTAGGTCAGCATGCTTGTAATAATTTGGGCATTATTACAAGGGTGGGAATTGGTGAACTGTAAAAAAGAGGAAATTTAGAGAGGTCCTGGAAATTCTTTAAATCCTAGATTAAAATCTGTGCCCCTGCGCGTGCTGTAACCTCACTGTGGTGCAGGGGTTTAACATTATCTTTGAGAACGGCCAATACAGCACTAATTGAGTAAAAGTCAGTATCTCTCTGTAATATTGGTATTTGGTGCACAGTTCTTTACACTGTGTTTTAATTGAACTGTTGAATTTTTATATTGATGTTTGATCATCACATTGTTTTTTTCATTTACCATAGTTTGACACCCAATAGCGATGTATTTTTCATGCTGGGGTGTCGTTAAACATTCATTCATTCTTTTTCTTTTTTTTCTTTTTTTTCTTTTTTTTTAACGACGCACTCAACACATTATAATTACGGTTATATCGGCGTCGGACATATGGTTATGTCGAGAAAACAACCCAGTGGTTAGCTGACGGGGATCGATCCTAGACCGACCGCGCATCAGGCGGGTACTGTACCACTGGGCTATGATGCCCGCTTCATTCATTCATTCAAAATCTGTGCCATCTGACATATTTTAGAGGAAAGGATGATTAACATGCGAGGAAATGCAATGTTCCAAGAGATGAAATCAGCTGATCCAAGGAGAATTCCTACCCCTGTTATTATTTTGGGCATCTGTATTCTGACCACAAACATTTATCACTGCAACTTTGATGTAATCTAAAACCCTTACAAACATAACAATGTCATAAATTTATATTATACAAGGCCCTACTTACATATTCATATATATACACAAACAACAACCTCAACTATCAATGCTGGTCAAGTTGTTTTGACAATAAAATGATGACAGGACTCAAAAGAACAAGGTAATTGTTTTTTCACAACTTACCGCTGCCTTTCTTCGAGTGTGGTCAACCATGTCCAAATTAGTATACACTTGTCTAAGCTGCTCGACCGTGGTCACATTCCGAAACCCAAGGTTTTTGGCGATCTCGTGAATCGGACCTTGACCTGACACTAGGACATGCTTGTCATGAAACTGGGTGAACATCTTTACTGGACTGTGTGACATAACAACCTGATCTTGGGAGACCTGGGTAAACAACATAAATTAAAAAAAACTATACTAATTATACATAGAAGAACATATACAGGGTTCATATATACGCATTTTAATGGACCACATCTCATCGACTTTTCAATGATTTTTTAAAACAGGATTTTCAAGGAGTCTTTTGTGATCATCAACATAATATTTTGATGATTTGATGCAAACTGTCCCTCTTCTTATATATATATATATATATATATATATTTTTTTTTTTTAATCATTTTCCATGACCCAACATAAAATTCCATGATTTTTTCCAGGCCTGAAAAATCATAAATGCAATTTCCATGACTTTTCAGGATTTTTATGACCAATATGATCCCTTATATATATACATGCAGTGTAAATTTATCCTTAAATGTTGACAATTTTTTACATAAATAACTTGGCCTTGAGATATTAGCCCATACCAACCAGTGCCCCATGTCTAGTATACTGAACACCATGGTATGTGTTGTCCTGTCTATGGGAAATTGGCTGTTTAAATGGTCTATTGCTGTTTTCTAGTAGGAATGTCAAAATGTTGCTCATCAAATTGCCATATGTGAATCAATGTTGAATTTGGTGAAAATATTTCATTACTAATTTGCCACCGGCCTCAGTGGAGCAGTTGTTAAGCCATCATACTACAGGCTGGTAGGTACTGGGTTCGGATCCCAGTAGTGGCATGGGATTTTAAATCCTGATACTGACTCCAAAACCTGAGTGACCTGGTTCAACAAAGGCCATGGGTTGTGCTATCCTGCCTGTGGGAAGCGCAAATAAAAGATCCCTTGCTGCCCATCATGAATAAAGGAATAGTGGGTTTCCTCTAAAAAACCACAGTATTAGAATGACCATATGTTTGGCATCCAGTAACCGATGATAAGATAAAGAATCAATGTGCTCTAGTGGCATCATTAAACAAAACAAACTTCTTTTTTTTTTAACTAATCAGTAATCTGCCAAAAGGTTAATTAGAAAATATGTCTTTCTTTGAAAATGCCTCAGATTAATAATGTTTTATGGGCTTCAGCCTAAATCATGTATGTCAACACCAAAAAACCAGCCATATTTTGAGGTGTACCAAGGTGTCATAATAAAAAAAAGAAGAAATATTCCCACGGAGCATCTATCCCAAATAAATTGGGGATTTAGTCCAACAATTAAAGTTTGTTTTGTTTAACAGCATCACTAGTGCATAATGATTAATTAATCATCGGCTACTGAATGTCAAACATTTGTTAATTCTCACACACAGTCGTCAGAGAAAACCTGCTACATTTCATATATGCACTTTCCTCTAGACAGGACAGTACATACCATGGCCTTTGATTCATCAATCATGGGGTACTGGATGAGAAGGAAAAATGAATCAAAATGGCCTGCTGAAGAGGTTGAATTCTATGACCCATGAACGTCAGGTGATAGCTCTAGTGACCGAGATAGTTCAATGACAGACCTTCCATTTCAGGTTCAAAAGGTTAAACGGTCAATCTTTCTTTGTAGCCCTGGCTTCAACTTCTGTTTTAATACACTCAAAGGTACTGTTCTGCAGACTATGTATAGACCAGTGCCATATTTGCAAAAATGAAGAATAAACTATAGGTGTGTTTAGGTTTTTTTATGTTCTACTCTAGACCATACATGTATGCAGAAATAAAATAAAGTTTGTTTTGTTTAATGACACCACTTGAGCACATTAATATATTAATCATCGGCTATTGGATGTCAAACATTTGGTAATTCTGACTTGTGGTCAAGAGAGGAAACCTGCTACATTTTCTTAATACAGCAATGGATCTTTTATATGCACTTTCTCACAGACAGGTAAACACATACCACGGCCTTTGACCAGTTGTAGTGCACTGGATGGAATGAGAAGAAAAAAACACAATCAGTTGAACGAATCCACTGAGGTGATTCAATCCTGCAATGCAGGCACGTCAAGAGTGTGCTAAACTGGATGAGTTAAATCCCACCATGTGTGTAGGCAGTAATGTCAGGGTGCAATTTGTTTTTAAAATTTTGATTAGCAATTTTTCTTACTGGATGAAGAATTGAATAGCAACTACTTGATTTTGATTAGCACTTTTATAAAATAAGTAAAAATTAATAAAACACATTATTTTCATTAAAAATGCTTGTTTTTATTGAATGTACAAACTTACAATTGTATTGTGTGTTGCTTAACACGAAATAAAATAAAAAGTACAGAACTGTACATGTGATTGACCATCACTATCACTTGTTTAGTTGAACAACAACATATGTCAGAAATAATAATCACTAGTGATCACACTTGGTCATCTACCTTATTCTAAGTGATGTTTACGGGCAAACCCGATCGACCATAAGCGCATTTTTTCACCCACAATCTCAATAGATTTTTATCGCAGATCGAGGCCGTAACGCCACTTATAAAACCACTGAAAACTAGGCTAGGCGCTAATTCAGTTTGGCTGCAAAAAATATGCATCGCAAACTGCTAATCATTGTTAGAATATTGTATCGCGATCGCATGATTATGCATCGCATTTTGCGATGCGAACCCGGTCATTTTGCAGCCTGAATGTACAATTCAATAGACAAAAGGTATTTTGTAATATTTACATTTAATTTTTCAAAAGACACAACATAAAATAATTGTTAGTAATGTTATAATAAAACAAAAAGCTAGATTTTCATCCAGATGTTTTTGGGGTGTGTGGTGGGGGTGGTGGGTAATTTTTGATTTTATATTTTCAAGACACCTAAAAACATTTTTAGCCACTAAAATCCTCCAAAAAATTAGTGGTGAGCCTTTATCCTCAGGGAATGCAGCACGTTTGCATTTACTTTATTATGGCCTAACTATTACTATCACAAATTTATAAATGTCTATGCAGTGAAGCCCAAAACTATTTTTCAAATTAATTATATGTTGGTGAAAACAACAGTGAACAGAAATCTATTATTTTCATAACCTAAAATGTCTTTATTTAAACATGCTTTCAGTTACTCTGGAACAGTACTTTGGAATCAGTTACCTAAAGCTATCCAATCATCGTCAAATAATGCTGTTCTTTAAATACAGACCCAACAAATATTTTCTAAAATAATATCATTTGTACAGAGAGGTTATTATCAGAGTGTTTTTCGGTATCATCAGTATCGTTTATTAGGAATAAAAATTATGAAATGTTACACAAGTATGTTTGCTTAAATGTCAATAAACCTAGTGCCATGACCTCGATTAATTTACATCTAATTTGCAAAGTTATCAAATTCTTAAAGTATGTGATCTTAAAAATTGCACATACTTAGATTGCACTGAAAATGTAAGATATTACACGATAAATATCTTTATTGTCATATATGTATTTTCTATTTGTTCATAAATGTATGTGTTGTAATTCTGTACTTTTTGTACCTGAGGGCCTAGGGAAGATTAGCTTTTGCTAAATGTGTTACCCTCACTAAACAAAGAGTTGTTTATTATTATTATTATTAAAATAAAGCAAATGTAAAGAAACACATCTCACCCGAATACCCAGCCAATCAGACAGCTGCTGTGCCTTGTTCTGTCGTAGCGTGTTTCCAGCATTCGTAACAAAAAGACAGGGAACGCGAAAGTTGCCGTGTCTGTCCGTCAGTGCGACAAATGCCTCCTTGGCTGAGGGTAGGAGGCGTTTTCCCCGGACGATAACACCATCAATATCAAAAAGGAATCCAAATTTGGAGAAAGCACACCTCTGCAAACAAAAAACATTTAATATACATGTATGTAGACTTTATGTAATTAAAAATAATTTACATATTTTATAATTTTTTCTCTTCAAGATACTATCATAGAACACATTTTTATTAATCAAGCAATCTGATTAAAGTTAGCTTTATTGGGTCTACCCTGGTAGATCTAACAGGTGACATTTCATTTATAAATAACAATTAAAATGTCGACCTTTTTAATATTATTCGGGAGTCATACAAATTAAAAAAATATCCTGCAAGACTATTTATGCAATAGGCGAACTTGTTGGTCTATTTCAACATTTAAAAAAAAGGGGTAAAGGTGTAGTAATAAACTCTGGATTGTATATTAGTATAAACAGATTTTATGGCTATACCATCACAGGGTTTTTTCCCATCTTGAAACAAATTTTATATAAAATTTTATAATGAAATTAGTTTCCGGCATACTTCGTAATTCACCTAAATCATTTCGTATACCCTCAGCATAATCCCGAATGTTTTCAAATTCTTTTCAAATCACTGGCATGATTTTGCAAGTAAGGTTTTGATTGGTTGAATGACAGGTCAACTGGACATGAACTCCAACAGGCTGCTGTGAGATCCACATGTAATAGTGGAGCTAATTTTAATTAGATTAATTAATCAAGATGGTTAAATTTTCGAGAAATAAGAAGAATATATTAATTATCTAGACCATGACATACATATATATTTTGATATTTAATTTGTCAATAAATAAATAAATTGTGTCCCTAGCTCAGTGCTCGCCTGAGGTGCTTGCGTTGTTGGATCGAACCACCTCAGGGGATTTTCCCCATCACAACTAGTGCATCACGACTGGTATATCAAAGGCTGCGTTATGTTTTGTTGTGTCTGTGGGAAAGTGCAGATAAAAGATCCCTTGCTGCTAAAGGAAAAATGAGGGAAAATGAAGCAGGAATCTATAAATGAAATCATCGGCTACTGATTTGGTAATTTCAACATAGTCTTGGAGAGGAAACCAGCTACATTTCTCCATTGGTAGTACGGGATCTATTATATGCAAAATCCCAGACAGGATAGCACATACCATGTCCCTTGATATACCAGTTGTGGTGCACTGGATAGAGCAAGAAATAGTCCAACAGGCCCACCAACGGGGATTGATCTCAGACCACCTGCACATCAAGTAAGAGCTTTACCACTGGGCTAAATGTGATATTCTTGAATGCTTTATACAACAGAATATGCATGGGATGTAAATGTTTTAATATAATAAATATATGTAAAAACAGTTAAATATGGCATTTGTAACTTTGTGAATCCACCTACATGCATATGTATGTGTTTTATTGCCCATAATATGGTTAAAAATATCTTGGATCATAATAAATGTTACATGTACATGCCACTAGAATATAAAGTGAGATTTAACACCTCGACATCATACAATTATGCTACATAGCTGGTGCACCATAACCTTGCCAGAATGTCGGTCAAATGAGTTTATTGACACACAGTAAAGCAGGCAGTGTTTCTGCCAGAAAGAAATGTTTGGGTATGGTGCTATGGAATTGAATGCAACCACAGTCAACAGAGGGTAATGGGGGCCTCCCCCACAAAGAAAATGGGTTAAGTTTAATGTAAGGGTTAAGAAACTCATCAGTAATGATAAGAAAGAAAGAAATGTTTTATTTAACAATGCACTCAACACATTTTATTTACAGTTATATGGCATCAGACATATGGTTAAATACCACACAGATTTTGAGAGGAAACCCGCTGTCGCCACTTCATGGCTCAACTCTTTCCGATTAGCAGCAAGGGATCTTTTATTTCTGCTTCCAACAGGCAGGATAGCATAAACCATGGCCTTTGTTGAACCAGTTAGGGATCATTGGTCGGTGCAAGTGGTTAACACCTACCCAACGAGCCTTGCAGAGCATTCTTTCTGGGTTTGGAGTCGGTATCTGGATTAAAAATCCCATGCCTCGACTGGGATCTGAACCTAGTACTTACCAGCCAGCCACCGAGGCCAGTCAGTAATGACAAGAGTACGGTAATTAATTCTGTCAAACGCTGCCAACAAATTTGGATATTGCGCCATACCTGGTTTACCCCCTGGCAGGGAATATTAGTGAGCACAAATCTAATTATGTAACATATAACAACATAAAACTTTAGCTAGTTTGTTATTTGATTAGAAATTTAAAAAAGAATAAGCTTATGTTGTAGTCCTCTGATCAACTGAATTAATACTTTTGAAAACATTTGACATTATGCAGCTTGCACACAAATTATTAAATAATTTACAAAGAAAATTGCAGTAATGTACATGCTAACTAATGATTGTTGTTTGCTTTAATCAACAGCACGTAACAACTGTTGTATTTTCAGTTAATCACCAACAAAAGTCTGTGGAATATCTCTTCTACTAGTTCTAGAAACAGTTTGTTCACTATTGTGTCGCGATTCACAGATACAAATTTCAGAGTTTGCTACACAATTGTAAAACATTAAATAGTAACACCAGGAAGCTAGTCAGTTTTCAACTGATCACCAACTGTTGCTGATCAAAATGTTTCAAACAATATGCAGTGGCATAGGAAGGTATCAAAAAGTGAGGGGGGGGGGGGGGGACACTTTTATATTTACACTTTTACACTATTATGAAACAAATATAAAGCAAAATATCTGAAAAGTTGGGGTCACATGCCCCCCCCCCCCCCCACTTCCTATGCCAGTGATATGTTCCCTGCTCTTTAAATTAGTGTCATGAAAATATGAGTCAAAGTCACTGAAATTCAATGCTCGCTAAATTTTCCTGATTTACAGTACAGTAAGCTTTATTATAAGTAATAAATATGATATTAAACCCGTGAAATAATTATAATTGCCCCTGCGTGTGCTGTAACCTCACCGTGGTGCAACATTCTCTTTGAGGATGGCCAATACAGTACAAATTGAAATTTTGAGTAAAATTCAGTATCTCTCTATGATTTCTGTATTTTTTATCAGTCCTTTACACTTTTTATTGAATTTTTATACTGATGTTGATCATCACCTTATTTGTTTCATTACCATAGTTTGACACCCAATAGTCAATGTATTTTTCGTGCTGGGGTGTCGTTAAACATTCATTCATTAATTATCACTGCCACGAGGTACATCTCATGATAACTAAACATTATTTCACTTAGGACATAAACATATTGGTAAATGAAAGCTAATTTAATAACCTATAAATATTGAACTGGAAAATGCCACAAGTGACAGGTTTTTATGGAACAATACCCAGCCTGTATGCATGTTGCATGTATTTTACATGAGCTCTGGACACAAATGTCGTTATGTTCTGATGGGATCATTTACCATAATACCACAGATGGCTGGTAGTATAAACCATAATAATTATATGATTGCATTTTCCAGCATCGCCAAAAGCTCCACTCCCAGTTCACATCACTTGATACTATACAAATTCTGAATACACAGGCTGGTACAGTGCTCACTAGTGCATTCATTCATTCAGTCAATTAGTTTGTGATTACATCCAATTAATGTTCAAGCATGCTGTCCTAGGTCCACAGTGGGTTACTTGTTAGTGGTTAGTGAGAGAAACAAGGGCATCGTCTTTACACCTACCCACCGAGTCGTTAAAGCACACTCTAGGTGGAAGCTGGTATCAGGTTGTGAACCCTGTACCTACCAGCCTCATGTCCGATGGCTTAATCATGCCACCACTGAGGCTGGTAACCAGTGCAACTGCTTCCACTCCATTGAATGAAGGTGTCAGTTCCCTGTACCAGATGGAATGGCATTGTGTAACAATTTCTGCTAAATGCTACAAATGTAGGGCACAGTTCCAGGTGTCTTGTAAATGGCGTGCTCAGATACATGTATCTGCACCACCTGTAGTTTATTACATGCAGTACATTAGTCATGATTAAAAATTCACTAGCCCAACCAGTGTTTTTGCCAGAAAGACAATTCTGGGTATGTCGCTATGGAATTGAATGCAACCAGTCAGCAGGAGAAGGGGTATAGGGGACCTCTCTCAGAAAGAAAATAGATTAAGTTTCGGGTTAGGGCTGAGAAAAGTATACAGTAATGATAAGAATAATTAATTTTGTCAATAGGTTAACTTGAAAAAAATATCTGCCAAACATTTAGCTATGGCGCCATACCCGTTTTATACTCTGGTAGAAACCCTGCATACTTTAAATAAATACAATTTTTCTAATAGTTATATGTCACCTAAAGAAGAAAATAGTTTTAAAAAACGCTTTACATATGGTGGGGAAGGGGCGTTGGGTAGGTGGGCAGGATATTCATATTTACTAAACTGACTTAAATGCAGAATTTAATAAAATAATATTTAAGTAGCCAATGGGCAAGGCAACAGAAGTTATTTACTAGCCCAACAATGAATATCACTAACCATGGGAGTGGGGGGCTATCATAATCTAGAAGCCCTGTATACCATTACATACATGTACGCGTGTATTAAAAAATGTACCCTATTACTGCATAATGTAAGAATTACACTAATACTGCATAATGTACATGTGTACTAAAACATGTATGTATACTGGCAATGTATAATCATTAGAGAGTATAAGATTGGGGTGGGAGGAGCTCTGACTGTAAATACAGGGCTATGGCAATTTTTTTTAAGTAACATTTGCAGCAAGTAAACATGACTGAAAGGTCATTTTGCTGTATGTAGACATCTTTTAAATGTACAAATGTTAAATACTGGCTGGTAATGTACACCAGGTGTACAGACATTGCACCATTGTTGTGGAGCTTTACCAACGGCACAAAAGTGCCATTGGCAGGGTTCAAACTTAATGGTCACCCGATCGCCCTTGGCAACTTAAAACAACGATGGGTGACTGACACACACAGTAAGGTTGCTTGCCTGGCGACCGATTTTTTTAAAAACAATTTTGTTTGTGTTTTCTCTTATTATCTGTTGCAATATTGTTGTTGTTTTTTAGAAAAGTGCTGTCACCACTTGTCTGGATGGCAACTTAAAAAAAAAGGTTAAGTGCAGAGACTGCATTGGTGATGCTTTCTACCTATGACAATTTATAAATCAACGATGGCAAATCCCATCGGTGCTGTTATGTTTGAGACCTATGTTAATGAATATGCAAATTTATACATCCACCAGATGAAGGTAAACACAATAGTTGGCTACTAGTCTAAATTTGTCAAAAGTTCTGTTAGGACCTAGCAAATAATGCAGATGTATGTTGTTATAATAATGACCATGGGCCTCAATTAACTTTTAAAAATTAAAATTTGTCTAAAGATACCATTGATGCATATTGATTTAATTTTAATGGATGTCAAACATTTGGCAATATGACATATAGTCTTAGGGAGGAAACCTGCTATATTTTTCCATTAGTGATAAGGGATCTTTTATATACACCATCCCACAGACAGGATAGCAAGTACCTTGGTATCTGACACACCAGTCCTGGTGCATTAGTTAGAACCAAAACCTAGCCCAATTAATTTGGGTAGTTAGTTAGTAGTGTGCATTATATGTCCAGGACAGAACAGTTGGAACATGTCCAAGAGAGGTGAAACAAACTCCCCAAGTTTCTGTCAAATTTGTCGTGACGTGCTTCCGGTGACATCAGAATACTAACATTCAAACTTATTTGAAGCAATTGGGACATGGGGATTCCCATGGTATTTATCGATATAAAACCTGCATTTTATAAAAACGTGATCTAAGTGTGTTACTGGTTTATAGATTAACCAAAATAATAATTTATTTTCACTGGATGGAACTAGGGCGTGCGACTTTAAACCAAATTATTATCTAGGGCATAGGAAGCGGGCGGGGGGGGAGTGTGGGGGGAGGAGGGACATGTACCCGATTTCCCTTACTTTGTAGCAGCAGTGATGATTTTTATATAAGAACTGTTTCTAATTTTTTAGGAATTTATCGATGTATAAAAGTCACAAATGGTATAAAATCGATAAATTCCTAAAAAATTAGAAACAATTCTATAAACAGTACAAGAAGTGTACCTTAAAACACTCAAAATTAATTTCTTTCATTCCTACCGTCAACCATGACGTCATCTGGCACACGGTCTTCCGTAATGACATATTTTTATGAGGTTTATGGAAGGATAACACTTGTTTTTTTTAGAGACATCAGCCAATCAGAATACAGTAAATCGTATAAATTCGGAAAGTTTGTAATTATATATTCATACATTTCTCTCACTCTCTCTTTCTGTGTGTGTGCCCCACCCTACTTTTTGGAACCTTCATGGGCCCTTCATTATAATTAAAATGTTTGCTGTTTAAACAAAATAATAATAATAATAAATTGTTTGTTATTTAAACAAAATAATAATAATTATTATTATTTTATATGCTAACGTGTAACGATTTGAAAGACAACATGGGTTAAAATTAGTTCCATCATCCATGACGTTAAATATTATCACTGTGACGTCACAAATTTGATTTCTTAATTAAAGTAATTATCATAGTTAGATCATGAATATAGCAATTAGTTTTTAGGGTTATTGTTAATAGTAATATATTGGCGTCATATAGAATGAAAAACAAACGTCAAACAAAACAAAATCGAGTGAACATCAATGATTAATCATCAATGCATGACCATGCAGCATGCTACTTTTAATGTCGTTTGCCAACTACAACCCTGTCTGTACTGTTTGCCAACCCTCTGAACTACCTAATATCAAATACGATGTCTTATAACCCGCAGACATTTATTACATATTGAAAAAGGGCTAAATCAGAACACATTTCAGGTTTCTTTAAATCCGATCGAATACGGAAAATAATCATAATATTCGGATAATTTGGCGCATTTTTATATCACACATTCACATTGTTGCTAACACCAATTCACAACCTACCTGCGAATGAAAATGTCGACTGTGAAGAATTAGTTTTCCGATGGTAGTTAGTCCAATGTTAGGGCTGACTTTGGCATACATTTCTAGATGAAATCCAGACTTCAAAACATAACGACAAGCCATCATCAGCTGTTTCTGAAATGAAATGTTATTCAACCTGTCACAAATACTGAATAACCTTTACCTCTGACACTGGAGGCGTGTGCAGAACTAGCCAATCGGCAGTACAGAATGCGCCGAAGACTTGACGTCATGATCAAATCAGGTCAAAATTGTTAACAACAAAACTAGACTTGATAACGTCAATATCAATAGCAGATCGATATAATGTGAAGTGGGTTCAGTGTTCTGGGGTCCATTAGTTAATATATATTGATAGTTTCAATTCGAGCAAAATACCGGTACCG
>JAECMU010072496.1:0-12478 GCA_016106625.1 Dracogyra subfuscus
GGTGTCATTTTGAAAAATCTTAACAAAACATGCCTTTATTCTCAAAACAATAGCATTTTTTTTATTATGACAATATACTTATGTCATTTCACCCAGACAGGGGATTGCCATGTTTGTTATGTGTTATCATGTAGTAAAGTCTGATGTCGTTTTCAACGAGGTTATTGCACAATGATATTAAAAATAATTTATAAGAAAAATTAATATTTTTTAACATTAAAAATATTTATCAATTTATACATTTCTTTAGCGTAATATTGTACCATTACTTGGTGTTTTTCTCTTTGATGTCAACTGGGGTGTAACTACAATACCATGGTATAACTGAAACTGTGCGGGTCACTGAAGTTAACTGCACAGTTTTTAGGCCATGCCCCTCAGACGCATCAATCACGGTACAAATCAGTTATATCATTGGTTTTGATTCATTATTTGTATTTAGACGGTGGGCACTTGTGTCAACTCTGTCTCGTGCCGCTGTCTAAATACAGTTAACTCGTCACCAGAGATCAAGCACATGAAAGGTGTAATTTCAGTACCCAATGAATTAAAGATCTTGATGACTGTGGATTGACTGGACATGCCAAAAGATTTGGTAGCCCGGTGGACTACCAGGTTCAGACAACTGGTAGTCTGAGTGAGAAATCGGTAGTCAAAACACCTCGAGCCCTGTTACTCCCTTAGTCCCTAGTCCAGTGTCTGCGCTTAACTTTTTTTTTGAATTGCCATCTGGGCAAATGCTGACAGCACTTTCACTTGCCCGGTTCTATTTTCACTTGCCCGAATACTAGTAATAGTTTCTAAAAACACAAAACAATATTGCAAAAGATTATATGAGAAAACACTATTTTTTTTTAATTGGTCGCCAGGCGGGCAACCTTACTGTGGGTTTTCAGTCACCCATCGTCATTTTCAGTTGCCAGGGGCGATCGTTAAGTTTGAACCCTGCTAGTCCAAACGAACATAGAAAGTGTGGTTCTTTCTATGTCTAAAAACTGTAACATTACCCTATATATAGCTGGTATCCAAAACTTGTGGCACCATTTTTAAACTAAACTGTGCAACTAATGGACACACAAACCAAAAATGCATAACCTACCGTACTCATTAAATCCTGATCAAAAGTACTGGCACCATTATTAACAAAATAATTCCTCCAATGACAACCTTCAAAACTTTCCCCATCATTTTAAATTTGCTAAATAGAGGGAAGCAACCTGTCTTGCACATTAATGATTAAAAAAAGTAGTGACTTAATGTGCACCCTGCACTACCCTCAGCACCATTTCAGGTGCGTGATCTTTAGGGTGGCTTGATATTGCTCATGGCAAAGACGGTAAAATACCCAACATAAAAGAAAATAGCATCTAGGCTTAGTAAGTTAGTATAAAATTAACGAATTTAGTTAACAAATACAACGACTTTTGATAGTCTAAGATGAGTCATAGTATTTAACTGATAGTGATACGATAAGAAAATAAAATCTTGACTATATTCACCTCTTTGGCACACTCTAATTCCGCCTTCACGTTATAATAATGAGCCTCTGTTTCCTCTAACTGTTGCTGAATTCGTTCTTTTTCCTCCAGAACAACCAAACCATATTCCGCAGCCTGCAATTTCTCGGTTGTCGTTTCCGCCAACTCATTTTGAAGACGAATCAGCTCTTTTCTGAGGTCTTCCAAAGAAGCATCTGGGCTAGCAGGGTCAGACATGGTGCTGGCCAGAGGGTGGAAGACCCTTAAGACGCGAAAATCTTCATAAAAACTTTTAATTTCTGTAACGCTTTCATCACCATCCGGCCGCCATGTCTTCACTAAATTATGCAGCTATGCCAATATACCACGTGACCTAATGTCAGACAGTTTTGTCGTCTGCTGTAACCTATAGGGAATAAATTGAACAAATATTAAAATAAATAAGTAAAATTTTAAAATCAAACTCTTATTTTAATCTTAATATTGTTTCATTGTTACTGAATTATTTTACAATGTAACATATACGCTAATACAATATAACAATGTTTCTATGTGTATTACATAGTAAACTAAGGGACACTACTCTAGATAAAGAAAGACAAGAAATCTACAGATCTGTGTATACTGTCAGAAAACAATTATAGGGCTATTATTAAAGCAACAAACAAATAATAATTTAAAAATCATACTATTAGAACTATTGGTATGTTAGAGCAAAAATTACCACCATGATAACCAAGGAACAATTTTCTTTTGTTTGGGAGTTCTACGTAATTAGTCTGTTCTGTGATTTTAGATGGGATAGTCTACTTAATAGCATTATACAATTATTTACAACGGAAGCGTATTAGTGCCATCACACACAATAAAATAATTATATTTGACTACATATAATCTTGGAAAAATCAACTTTAATCTTGGTAAAATCAACTTTAATCTTGGAAGGATCAACATATAATCTTGGAAAAATCAACAACCTTTAATCTATTGATTAACAAACCAAATTTTAGATAGAAATATCAAACAGTGTTTAAATAATACACATTACATTAAAATAATAATTAGCAAACTAAGTTTATATTAAACAGTACCCCTTTAAAATACATTAATTAACAAATTAAGTTTAGATAGAAATATACTATTGTACCAGAGCCACGTACCTTTAATATATTAATTAACAAATTAAGTTTCGATTACAATATCACAATACTGTAACAGGGCCACGTACCTTTAATATATTAATATTGCTAATTAATGCATTAAAGGTGCATGGTCCTACTTATTTCTATCTGAACTTTGTCAATTATTATATTAAAAGTATGTGGCTCTATTACAATAATGTGTGATATTTGTATCTAAACTTTGTAGGAACGTGGTCCTATTAAAATAATTTATGATATTTCTATCTAATTAAAAAAAATTTATATATTAAAAATGCATGGTCCCATTACAATACAGTGTGATATTTCTATCTGAACTTTGTTAATTAATAGATTAAAGGTACGTTGTCCTACTACAATACATATATTAAAGGTATATGGTCCTATAACAATACCATGTGCTATTTCTGTCTAAATTTTGTTAATTAATCTATTAAAGGTACAAGGTCCTACTACAATACTGTGTGAAATTTCTATGTAAACTTAGTTTGCTAATTAATATATTAAAGGAACAAGGTCCTACTACAATACTATGTATTATTATATGAATATATTAATTAACAAAGTTTAGATAAAAATATAACACAGTATTGCAATAGAGTTCCGTACCTTTAATATATTAATTAACAAAGTAGAACCTCGTACCTTTAATATATTAATTAACACAGTAGAACCTCGTACCTTTAATATATTAATTAACAAAGTAGAACCTCGTACCTTTAATATATTAATTAACACGGTAGAACCTCGTACCTTTAATATATTAATTAACAAAGTAGAACCTCGTACCTTTAATATATTAATTAACACGGTAGAACCTCGTACCTTTAATATATTAATTAACACAGTAGAACCTCGTACCTTTAATATATTAATTAACACAGTAGAACCTCGTACCTTTAATATATTAATTAACGAGCTAAGTTTAAATAGAAATATCACAGAGTATTGTAATAAGACAACGTCCCTTTAATATGTCAATTAACGGTATTAATCTATTAACGGCACACACCCCAGTTAGATTATTGTGATATTTTAAACTAAACTTAGTTTGTTGATTAATACATTAAAGGTATGTGGTCCAATACAATTGTGTGATATTTCTATCTAAACTTAATTTGTTAATTAATATATTCTAATGGTGTCCTATTTAATATAAATTTAGTTTGTTAATGATTATATTAATGTAACGTGTATTATTTAAACACTGTTTGATATTTCTATCTAAAACTTGGTTTGTTAATTAATATATTAAAGGTTGTTGATTTTTCCAAATTTAAAGTTGATTTTTCTAAAATTCGATGTTGATTTTACCAAAATTAAAGTTGATTTTACCAAGATTAAAGTTGATTTTTCCAAGATTACAGCGAACCATACCAACTGCAGTGGTCAATTCAAGAGGTGGTCATACCCGTTATTAAGTGGGTGTTTTTTGTTTTAACCCGTACCAAAGTGTTGATTTCTGCCTGTGGAATATTGTTCCATTCCTGAATGAACGTTTGACGAAGTTCGTTGACGTTAATGGGTGGGTTGGAACGACGCCTCAATCGTCTGTCCAGACTATCCCAGACATGCTCGATGGGGTTGAGATCACGACTTTTAGCGGGCCAGTCATCAATTAAATCAATGTTATTTGTCCTAAGAACATTTAAGCCATGCACTAAATCAGTCTTCCCCTGCGCGTGCTGTAACCTCACCGTGGTGCAGGGGTGTAACATTCTCTTAGAGAATGGCCAATACAGCACAACTTAAAGTTTGGAATAAAAGTCAGTATTCGTGTTATTTGTACTTACACTGTGATATTATCCGTGTTATTTGTATTTGTCTTTACACTGTTTTTATTTATATCTTGAATTTTTCTATTGATGTTGATCATCACCTTCTTTATTTCCATTACCATAGTTTGACACCCAATAGCCGATGTATTTTTCGTGCTGGGGTGTCGTTAAACATTCATTCATTCATTCATTCATTCAAATCAGTCTTAATATATATTGCTACATGTATCAGTATACGCTATATATTTTCATAATATGGCATGCCACGACCTTTGATGTACCAGTCGCCGGGCAGTAGTTGGGATAGGAAAAAAAACCTCAACACACTCAGAGTCCATCGATGACGATCGATCCTTCCGACCATCGCATCTCAGTTGAAAACTGTACCAACGGGTTATATCCATCACCAATATAAACAAAGTCAGGTGTGTGTCGGTATCGTTGACAGATGTTCGTTGACGTCCCATTAACTCTAGAGTGATGAAGATATGCCAATAGTGTTGAAATAAGAGTATGACACAAATCATTTATCAGTTACTAAAGCCCCAGTCCCACTGTGGCGACTTTGGCTGCGAACTAATACGAACCGGTATTCGTTGCGCATCGTGCATCATCGTAAAGGTTCGAATTACTTCTTATTAGTTTGCTGCCGCTTTCGTATTAGATCAGCCACAACCGCAGGCCAATACGATTGTTTTGAAATGTTCAAAACATTCACAGGGGTCATGCGAATTGAAGCCTATTCGTATTGCATCGTGTCCATTCATGTCAATTCTTGTTGGTTCATATCTCATCGTTGTGCATTCCTGTTAGTTCGTTGCAGATTCGCACCGGTTCGTATTGATAAGAATCTGATTATTTAATTTTTAGTTTCGTCAGTAATTTGTAAAATGCACCAGTGTAATTCTGGAGGAGGGGGAGATTTCAGTTTCAAAGGAACACCCAAATTTGTCGTTTCGCAGCTACTAGTAAGTCACTGCATCTTAGACTTGTTATCATACTCAATATATGATGGAAAGTAAAATCTTACTTAAACACCTCTGAGCAACATACACATATGCAATCCTGCGAAACACCAAACTTCTTACTTGCAAAATGCTAAAGCATTTAAAAAGAGTAGGGGTGGGGGTTAAATTGATAATGTATTACATTCGTGGGGTAACAAATGCTGATTGGTCCATTTACTTCCCTGCTACCTACAACCTACAATGGGGCCTTTCTGGAACAACTTGAATATTTCATGTCAAATAGTTACTCGATGACAAACATTTCAATCATCGTATGGGAGGGTCAAACTAATAATGAAATTGGTATCGTCTAACTGTTTGTTTAGTTAACCTTGTCCTAACCATGTACATGCCACATTATGCTAATGCGAGTTAACAAATGTAATCTGGGTGTCAAAGAGAAGGTGCGCATCTAGCTGGGCCTTTCACTGACTGGACATAGTTTTCAAATTTTAGAAGCTGAATGAGTACTCTGATTAAGGTATTTGAATATTGGTTTTAATTTTAAACTAGTCTTTGATATTGTGTTAACCACTAATGATTATGATGATGATGACGATGATGGTGGTGGTGGTGGTAATAATAACACAAATGATGAAACTTAGTAAGTTCTTAATCCATCTAAAGTTCAAGTATTTTTTCTTAAACATTCAAATAAGCGCAACATTTAGTGGGCCCTTGTGAAAAGAAGACCCCCCTCCCCCACCAACCAACCAACCAAGAAACGCCTTTTCCCCTGGTAAGCAACAAAGGATCTTTTATACGCATTTTCACCAGAAATATGAAGCATATATGTCATATGCGCCATCAAGTAATTGATATATGTCTTGGAATTATAAGTATTTTAAATATTTGTAGCCAGTATAATAAAATCATAAATAAAACATGGATATGGTACAGGAACAAAAACAACAATCTACGGCTGCCTGCTGGACCCTCGGTTCGTCTACAGAGTTCGGGTAAGCTATGAATAAGTATGCTCCATATTTAAAACGATAAAATTAAACGGTAGCAAGTAATTTTTGTTTGTGATAATCTCGGAATTGATCTTAACTTGTGGTGTTAAAGAATTAACAAACACCGTTTTTGTTTTTCAGTATTTAACAGATTGAACATCTTCCAAGATCATGAGTTCGGATAAAGCCATACTGCTGGTGATACTGACTGTTCTGACAACAACTGTTGATACCCAACGATGGCCCTTATCAGGATCATGTAACCCTTGTAAGTGTTCATTAAAATATAAAGGATTCGAGCCCATGAAAAACGTCAATTGTTTCAACCTAAATTTGACAGAAATCCCTTCACATTTACCAACGGACATGGACGTTCTTGATTTTGCAAACAACAATCTGCAATCGGACAATGTAAAGGGCGTCAGCAGATTTCCATTGCTAAAAGTTCTCTCTCTTGTCAATAATAATATTACCAAGCTAGATGAATCGCCGTTTTCGAAGTCATCTTTGCTAACGTCTGTGAAATTTGCGGGAAACGGTATCACAAAGCTCACAAAAAATGCATTTCGTGGACTGCGAAACCTAAAGACGCTGCACGGACTGAAGATAGAGTCAGCAGAGGCAGAAGTGTTTGAACACCTTCCACGACTAAGGGAACTGGATTTGGAAATTGGATCTACTGAAATACCATCAGGAATATTCAATGGCCTGCCACTTTACTCACTGAAGCTTACTCTTCTAAAAGCAACCAAAATCCCTAAGGATATCTTTTCCTTTACTAGAAATACTCTGAAAATAATCTACATTGTTGGACCACAATTAACGTCCATGCATGAAGATTTGTTACAAGGACTAACGTTCTTGACGTACATCAACATTGAAGTACCTAAACTTGAAACGTTACCTGAAAGGATATTCAATAAATTCCAATTAAGTCATTTGCAGACTATATCGTTAGCTTCAGTACAGACTCTTCCTTCAACTATTTTCAGAGATCTGGACAATATGCATACCCTTAGGATTAGCAAAGCAGAAGAATTGCCGAAACACCTTTTCAACAGTCTTCTCACCCTTCAAAAACTTGATTTGTCTCAGAGTTTCATAAGTCAAATTCCAGATAACTGGTTTGCACGACTCGGTAACCTACTAACTCTTAACATTAGCCAAACTAGTCTACGAATGCTAGATCCGGAGAGTTTAATGGGTTTAAATCAACTAACAATATTAGACATTTCTGGAAATTCGTTACGGTTAATTCCTCAAGATGCCTTCACACCGTTTCAGAATACTCTGGTGTATCTTGATTTGAGCGAAAATATTTTGAAGAATATTGAAACCGATGCTTTAGGCAGAATGCATTCTTTGAAGACGCTTGATCTAAGCGATAATAAAATGTCATCTTTACAAAGTGACATGTTCAATGATCTTATTCATCTAAGAATTTTGAATATGCACGAAAATATGTTGTCCATCCTGCCGGCTAAGATATTTCACCGTCAACAAAGACTGAGCAAACTAAATCTAGGTTCCAACTTATTCCGCAGCTTCCCGCACGCCATTCTCGAATTATCAGACATGCTTGTCAACTTGGATCTATCAAACAATCAGATTCGTAATATCGACCGCTGCTTGGAAGATAAGTTCCCATTTCTAGAATTTCTGTCTCTGAAATCAAACCCTCTAAACTGCGACTGTAACATCTTGAAACTGAAGACGTCCCACAGAATCCTACGCCTGCAAGCAGTGTGTGTCAGTCCGGACGAGTTTAAAAATCAACACGTTGATAACATTTCCACTCCAGATCAGTGCATCGATACAAAATGTGTTGTACAGTCAGGTCGTTTGGTCTTTGTGGACAGGATATCGCCAACGAGAGTTGTGCTGACGGGTCCCGAGTCCATGCTCTACGCAAGCAGTATGGCTTCTCAGATTGTACAGCAAAGCGAGCACGGGAACAATCAGCACCACGGCAAAGAGGGGCTGGAGGCCTTGCTCAACAAAATAGAATTCAAGGCGATTGTCGGAGGAGTGGGCGGGTTCATTTTTATGTGCCTCATTGCTGTGGTTGTATATGTCAAGAAAAGACACGATAACAAAACGAGATATGCTGTGGCACGCCTCGATAAAAAGAATGGTGTAGTGTAAATCAGCAGAAAACATATTTTCTTGGATTTAATATTAACCTTTTTTCTTCTTCTTAAAAACCGCTCCAAAACAACAACAACATTGCTTACGTTTTCAAATTTGTTGTAAAAAGTTTACAATATGCTTCCACAAAGGTCAGACTTTCCAGGAAAGCTGTTTGTTTGGTCTGATGTGCAGAATAAATCTTTCTTTTTTCTTTCTTTTTTAAGGGGTCATTCACAGTTATGCTATTAACTTGTTTTTCTAGCTATAAACTACTACTGCTGCTGCTGCTTCTGTTACCATTGCTGTTGCTTCTTCTTCTACTACCATTGATGCTGCTGATATTATACTACAACTATTAAGCAGTCATGTTGTTTTACATCTAAGAGTCGGAAGACGATAACAACTGGAGGAACGATTCAGTGACCAGCAATATGTTGATGTGTGATCTTCAGAATTAGGAGATGGGAACAGTGAAACATGTGAAAACCAAACGTTCAGAAATGCAATTTCATGCATTTTACAATAAAAGTTGAACATTACAATTTAAATGCAACACTTTTTAAATGCATTTGTTTGACATTTATATACATAAAATTGTATATACGCTGAATCTATAAACACCATAGTTAGATCAAATTAAATAATTACTTGCAATGTACGATCCATACAAATAATTCGTTACATTTGCAATAACGAATATCATTTTGCAATGTATTATGTTCGAGTTACTATGTAAGTTTTTGTATTAAATGATTTTAGCTGCTGCAATAGTTTGGCTCCCTTATAAGCCAGCTTCAGAATGACACAAATCTAACCCGAAGAGGACCGTCCCGCATATATGTATATATTGCACAAATAGTTAACTGTAACATTTCCCATAAAACAATATTTGCTTGTCTTAATTCGTCATTTAGCAATCCCCATACCAAAGCTGCAGTGTACATGATTCAGAAATTCTAACTAATCTGGGGGTGGAGGAGGGGGAAAAGGAACCTACATATACAACAACTGTTCAGTTGTATTTTCTGCTCTGCTGATGACCTCGTAGCATTCAGTGATTACATGGCAATGACAGCAGTTCACCTTCCATCGAGTTTGAAATAAAAGGTTAACAGTCCTGTTAGGTCATGTCATAGCTTGTAACGTGCACATTCCGAACAAGCTGTTGTAGCACACGCCTGTCTGACAGTGTCATAGGCACAGGAATGAATGAATGAATGTTTAACGACACCACAGCACAAAACATATATCGGCTATTGGGTGTCAAACTATGGTAATGGAAAAACATTAAATGTTGAATCACATCAATATAAAAATTCAAGATTTAAATAAAGACACAGCGTAAAGGACTGTGCAAACATACAGATATCACAGATAGATAGAATTAAAATTTAGAATAAAATTCAGTATCACGTACGAACTGTAAAATAAGTTCTGGATGGAATCGAAATGATTCCATCACAGCTCGCGTACCAAATATATCTTTCCGAGTTTCATTCAAAAACTTACACTCCACCAAAATGTGACGCACCGTATAGGCGCAGGTGTCGACATTCGCCGGCTTCTTCGTCCAGGAAATGAAAAGGTTTCGGGTGGGTGGGAGAAGGGTTCGCCCATGCTGACACATGCAAGGGAGAACGTGCAGCTCGACCATGGTCGATAAGGGGCGAGGGTTGGTTTTGGTGCTCTTGAATTTGCAAATGTCTCGTAGGATTAAGACCAATTAGAAACTGTTCTTTTATAAGGTAATCTTCAAGTATTTCATAATGTTTTATGGCTAACACGTCAAAAATCGTTGTTATAAAAGATAGTTCCAGATGGCAGGAAAACGCGTTTGAGGCTTTCAGAGATTTTAACTTTTCCGCTGAAGTATGCCTCTGGATCCCCATAAAACTTCATATCCAAAAGGCCCAGGCAAATACCTAGTCGAACCATTCCACTCGACATGCTGGCTACTTGCCTGAAAATAGGCCCTTTTACCCTAAAAAAACATGGCCAGGTACTAATAGGAATATTGGTAGAGATAACCGATATAAATATATAAATAAATACACACACACACACACACACACACACACACACACACACACACACACACACACAACACACACACATAAACATATACACTTTCACACATACATACATATACATATATTAGACGTTAAGTTCAACATGTTTTTAAATATATCAAAAGAAAATAAGATTACTAATATTGAAAAACTATTAAGTAGGACAGTATGGTGACCATATTGAAAAATGGCTGCTATTTTGAAAATCCAAGTGGGCATTGATTGAATCTGAAGAACGCCCAGTGAGATCATTTGTGCCAAGTTTCATGCTTGTATCACCAACTAAAATGTTCTTACAGTGGTTTTTACGTCAAATATAAAAGGAATTCAGGCGCATACTCCTGCCAAACAATTTGAATAACTGATGTTCTAAATTGCAATTTCCTGCAATCTTCAAGTACACTTCTTCATGGCAAATGTTGGTAAATGTATAACTAACATATACTTTGACGAATATACGTACACCACGTAATATATATATATATATTGTATGTATGTCGAGGTTGACTGTTACATACATATATATTAACGCACTGGCGCAGGGGATAATTAAATCCTTTCTGGCCTCACAAACTGTCCCATGCCGTTGCTGGGACTCGAACCTATGGCACCGAATCCCCCGCAACTTTGCAGACTTGCCACGATACCTTTAAAAAGGATGCACTTTAACGCAACTATATGCATGGGGCCTACAAGCTACGCGATCGATCCGTATGCATGTAGGCCCTATGTATGTGTGTGTGTGTGTGTATGTATGTATGTATGTATGTATATATACACAGTCGAACTTGGTCTAACGACCACCTGTACATAACAGTTACCTGCCTATAACGGCCACTATAAATCCCCCAATGCATATCCTTCCTTATTTGACCTGTACACAATGGTCACCTATGCATAACGGCCAGCGGTATATTATTACGTTTTGTACGTATATTCGTCAAAGTATATGTTTACTTTACATTTACCAACATTTGCCATGAAGAAGTTTACTTAAGGTATATTAGCTGGGGAGAATGGTTATATGATAATAGTGAAGTAATTGGGCAAACATTACAATCGGTAGTTCAGTATTACAGTAGGTTTTATGACCACCAAAGATTTTGAAGTGGGTGAAACAACCACGATGTGTCAGACATTCATTCAGTCGACGAGGCATACTGCGTATTGGTCTCCCTATGGCCATTTGAGTTTGTTCCACTCCTCTTGCAACGCCTGGCCAAGTTCTGCTAACGTGGTCGGCGGTCTTTGAAGCTGACGCACACGTCTCCCTATCATGTTCCAGATGTGTTCAATGGGAAAAAGGTCTGGATTCATTGCTGGCCATGGCATTCGATATATGTTGTACTGCTGGAGGTGAGCATTGACGATTCGTACACGATGAGCACGGATATTGTCCTGAAAAAATGTCGACCTACACACCTAGCAAACGGTACGACAAAGGGTATCAGTATCTTGTCCCGGTAGTACGGCCCAGTGACCCTTCTTTTCACAATATGAAGTGGGGTTCTGGCAGTGACAATGAAAGCAACCCACACCATAACCGAACCATCGCGAAATCTGTCATGAAATCACATTGTGACATTGGCGTACCGTTCATTTCGTCGTCGCCAGACCCGACAACGCCTGTTTAGGAAATCCAAAGTGAATAGGGATTCATCGAAAACATGACACATGACCAGCGACGAATACCCCAGTTCTAACGCTCCATACAGCATTCACGTCTGTGGGCAATGTGATGATTTGTCAAGGTAGGCACAACCCGGGGCCGTCGATCATGAATATGAGCTGCAGAAGACGATTTCTAATCGTCTGACCCGTAACTCGGACACCAGTAGCCTGATGAAGGTTTGCAACCATTTGATTTGCCGTTTGAGCTCAATTATTTATTATAGCCTGG
>JAECMU010072514.1:0-10060 GCA_016106625.1 Dracogyra subfuscus
TTCCCAACCTAAAAATAACAAACAGAAGTATGTATTGTAAGTTTCCCAACCTAAA
This sequence comes from Dracogyra subfuscus, assembly GCA_016106625.1. Classification (NCBI taxonomy): domain Eukaryota; kingdom Metazoa; phylum Mollusca; class Gastropoda; order Neomphalida; family Peltospiridae; genus Dracogyra; species Dracogyra subfuscus. The sequence continues at coordinate 56 of JAECMU010072514.1, forward strand.
AATAACAAACAGAAGTATTTATGTAAGTATGTATTGACCTGCAAATCCGATAATAGTGTTTGAAATTTAAAAGTTGTTTTGTTTAATGACACCACTACAACAAGATGATTAATTAATCAATGTATGTCAAACATTGGGTCATTTTGACATAAAATACATAAAGAAAATCTGCAACATTTTTCCATTTGTAGCAAGGAATCTTTTATATGCACCATCCCACAGACAGGATAACACATACCACAGCCTTTAGCTAAAACAATAGGTAATCCAAAGGGACTGATCCCGGAACTGACCGCGCATTATGCTAGCACTCTACAACTGAACTGTGTCTCACCCCTACAACATTTAAAAAACAATTAACTATTGCTAGTTACAGTGGCCGTTTAATTCAGGTCGAACTGTAGACATTATTGGCCTTTACTGTACGAAGTGTACATCACCTTAATGGTTATGATTGTGGAATTGTTTTTTAATGTGCCAAATGTCGACAATGGCCAGTGACTATAAAAGACATAAATCTCCTATTGGTAGCACATTTGCATGAATGATTCACATACATTTACCAGCCGAGAACGACCGGCAAAGAGGCTTTTTATTTGATCAACATTAAAGCATCAAAGCCACAAGTGATATATGCAATAAATTTGCTATCAGGTCAATTTGTACTGTTGTTCGTGGATTCCACTCGGGTGACTGGGTGCCTATACATAATGTATTAATCAGAGAGTTACGCACTGTTAAAGACATCTCCACAATTTACTGCTACGCAAAACACTAGCGAAGCACATTTCTCTTGTTAAGAGATGAAACAGCTGCCGAAAAGAGCATCATATACTTAATCAGTTAGTATTGTAATTAGGAGGGGTGTGGAGTGAGGGTGGGGGGTGTAGAGTTGGGGGGTGCATGTGATCTACTCCAAACCATATGTTTTGTTAGAAAGTGTGATTTTTGCTTTTAAAAGTGTCTGTTTTAGTATACAAATATTGGTGTACCCACATATTGAGGGAGAACCACATTGGGAATGGTGGGAGGAACCACCCAGACTGTTCGTGAATCAAATGAATGCACCCAGTTCCATCATTCGTCCACTAAATATTTTGTAAAACAAATTAATATAAATTTTACTATTAAATTAAATTATTCATTTGTAATTTGTGGGTATATTTTTGAGTGTATAGTGCTTATATTTTAAAGCAAAAGTCCTGTTTTAATCAAGCACCTGTGTTAAGGGACCACTTTATATAATATATGAAGATTATCAAACAGTACAAATTCACCTGTATTAAGTGACGACCTGTCTAAAAAGTGCTATATCAAAGTTGAATAATGGCAGCTATGGGTTTGTTACCAAAATTATTTATTGTCCAAACTAAGAATTTTTGCATTTTTCCAGTGTTGAATTTTGTTTTATATTTTGGTTTTTTCTTTGTTATTTCAGATGATGGTCGGTCAGAAATTGACAACTCGCTCGTTGTTTCCATGGAGATCAACGGGATAATGTACCAAGGGGTGTTATTTGCACAACATCCACGGAGAATGTGAATAAACGGATCATCATTCATTCACTCATGAACCAAACTAATTCATGAACCAAAATTAATTCATGAACCAAACCAATTCATGAATCAAGTTCATTCATGAACCATAATTAATTCATGAACCAAAACTAATTCATGAACCAAAACTAATTCATGAACCAAACCGATTCATGAATCAAATTCATTCATGAACCATAATTAATTCATGAACCAAAATTAATTCATGAACCAAAATTTGATGGGACTAGAAACTTGAAATAGAAGACGACTGGAAGGCATAATATGCTTACAGAAACGTTTTAAATTATTTTGTCTTGCATGTTTCCTTATCTGGGTTAATAGAAAAGAAGAAATGTAACCCATGCATGGAATGGGATTTTGTAGACAAAAAAAAAGAGAAGAATTTTAAAAAACCCAAGTGACATTGATGTCATTGTTATTATGTTGTTGATGGTTGGCATGACGATATAGTTCATCTGAAAAAATAAACACATTTATATCAGATTTGTGAAATGTCTTCATAAGATATTATATTGGTTGTACATAGCATTTCTCATTTATTGTGCGATATTTGGTGATGCCGATAGTTTTAGTGTGTGCGACTTGGCAATCGTCTTAACGGGACCTTGTAAATCATGCAACAAAAAAAATGTTTTACATACGTATTGGTCATTGTATTTCTGTACAAAATACTCATGCATCAAAATGTATGTGTGCACAAATCATGTATGTGTTTTTATTAAAATTATTTCACTCAACATGTTGGGTTTTGTTTTGTTTTGTTTTTTATCAGAAGCTTACCTATATAAGATGTTTGTTTTGTTTAATAATGCCACTAATCATTATCTATTGTATGTCAAATATTGGATATTTTGAAGTAAATACCCAGCATGTTTGCTTTAGTAGTAAGGGATCTTTTATATGCACTTCCCAATTGATGGGACATAACATACCACAGTGTTTTATGTACCAAAAGTTTGTTTTTTGTTTTTGTTTGTTTCACGACACACTCAACACATTATAATGACGGTTATATCGGCGTCGGACATATGGTTATGTCGAGAAAACCCCCAGTGGTTAGCTGACGGGGATCGATCCTAGACCGACCACGCATCAGGTGGGCACTGTACCACTGGGCTATGCTGCCCGCTGTGTACCAAAAGATTTTCAATCTTATTAACACCGTTTTCAATTTGATTACCACTAGATACATGTTTTTTTTTAGTAAGGTCTGTTCCTGAATTCAATATATGGGACATCAAAGGCTGTGGTATGTGCTGTCTTGTCTGTGGGATGGTGCATATAAAATATCCCTTGCTGATAATGGAAAAAACTAGCAGGTTTCTTCTCTAAAGACTATATTTCAAAATCAGCGGGCAGCATAGCCCAGTGGTACAGTGCCCGCATGATGCGCGGTCGGTCTAGGATCGATCCCCGTCAGCTAACCACTGGTGTTTTTTCTCGACATAACCATATGTCCAACGCCGATATAACCGTAATTATAATGTGTTGAGTGCGTTGTTAAACAAACAAAAAAAACAAAAAAAATGTCAAAATTACCAAATGTTTGACATCCAATAGCCGATGATTAGAAAATCCATGTCTAGTCATGTCGTTAAATGAAACAAACTTAAATATGGGTGGGGGGTGAGGCTGAAGAGGAGGGGGCAATCAATTGAGGAACAGCTCTAACATGGATTGATGAAAATCTCCTTACAGCCATGTGCCTAGGTGATATTGTGTAACCGTGCTGGTGCTTATAAAACTTTTATAGAGTCTGGGGCGGGACGTAGCCCAGTGGTAAAAGCATTCTCTTGATGCATGGTTGTTCTAGAATCGATCCCATCGGTGGACCCATTGGGCTATTTCTTGTTTCAGCCAGTGCTCCATAACTGGTGTAACAAAGGTCATGGTATGTACTATCCTGTCTGTGGGATGGTGCATATAAGAGATACCTTACTACGGTACTAATCGAAAAGAGTAGTCCATGAAGTGGCAACAGCGGATTTCCTCTCTCAGTATTTGTATGGTCCTTAACCATATGTCCGATGCTATATAACTGTAAATAAAAATGTGTTGAGTGCATCATTAAATCAAACATTTCCTTGCTTCCTTCTAATTGAGTCTGAGACACTAATGTCATGACACCAGCCTTGGTGGCGTCGTGATTAGACCATTGGTCTACAGGCTGGTAGGTACTGGTTCGGATCCCAGTCGAGGCATGGAATTTTTAATCCAGATAACGACTCTACACCCTGAGTGAGTGCTCTGCAAGGCTCAATGGGTAGGTGTAAACCACTTGCACCGACCAGTGATCCATAACTGGTTCAACAAAGGCCATGGTTTGTGCTATCCTGCCTGTGGGAAGCACAAATAAAAGATCCCTCACTGCTAATCGGAAAGAGTAGCCCATGAAGTGGTGACAGCAGGTTTTCTCTCAAAATCTGTGTGGTCCTTAACCGTATGTCTGATGCCATATAACTGTGAATAAAATGTGTTGAGTGCATTGTTAAATAAAACATTCCTTTCCTTTCCTTTCCTCATGTCATGATAAATCCATGCAAATTGTATGCATGTGCCATCAGTAGAGATTGAGTCTAGACTCTTAAAACGTTTTATAAGCATAACCCTGATCGTTTCATTTTTATTTTTTTCAATATTGTTTAACGTGCACATTCAGAGCAAGCTGTTATAGCACACGCCTGTCTTGGGCACACAGCTGAGCTGTCTGTCCAGGACAGAATAGAAATTAGTGGGTTAGTTGTTATTGTTAGTGAAAGAGAAAAGAGGGTGTAGCGGCCATACACCTACCCAATGAGTCCTTAAAAACTCGCTCTGGGTGGGAGCCGGTACCGGGCTGCGAACCCAGTACCTACCAGCCTGTTGTCCGGCGACTTAACCGCCAGGCCGCCGAGGCCGGTTCCCTGATCGTTCTATATACATTGGTTTTATTGACCTGGCACAGGTAGCAGTATTTTGATTGGTCAAATAAAAGGTCATCTGGACACATGATTAACAATGGCTTTGGTTAGATCTTCTGTCTGAAATCTGGGGCTGGTTGTACAAACGTTACTTAGCTTAACCAATGGTCAACAGAACTGTTTAAAACCAAGGACAAATAAAGTTTATTCTGTGTTTTGTGCAAGGAATTAAATGCAAAATATTAAGACTAACCCAGGGTCAGTTTAACTATCCTTTGAATATCTGGATCCAGAAGTCAATACAGTCCCTTTGATCAACAGAAAAAAAGACAGAAAACCTGCCATGATGTAGGCTACTTCAACTGATAATGCAGTGAGTGATATTTTATATACACTTTCCCACAGACAGAACAATAAATACCAAAGACCTTTGATAGACAGGACAGTACATACAAACAAGGTTCAATCTTATGACATTAAATCAGTCTGCAAACCCATCTAATGAATGAGCTACATATGTCCAAATTGTTCCATGTGCATGGTTGGAATGGGAAAAAACAATCCATGGAGGGTGATTTATTCTGTGACCCATTGCTCATCCTCCTGTCCTTACCAGATTTAGAAAAGCAAGCTGTTGTCTGTTAAGACATACATTAAAAAGGTATAACATTGTATTTCAACACTACAGACATTCAATCCCACATTATAATTTAGTATGAAATACAGACATTACTATCCTAGTTGTGAATTAAATTTGGTCTACAATTTGATGTGTTCCCTTATTCCTTTCCATCAGTATATATGAAGCAATATACTTTCCATTTCAATTTATTTTCTTGCTCATATCCAATTAAGGTTCAAGCACACTATGCTGGGGACACACGTCAACTAGCTAGGCTGGCTGTCTGTTTTTAACACCACCACTGTAGTACATTGATATATTAGTCATCAGTTACTGAATGTCAAGAGAGGAAACCCACTACATTTTTCCATAGGTAGCAAAGGATCTTTTATATGCCCTATCCTACAGACAGGATAGCACATACCACAACATTTGATACACCAGTCGTGGTGCACTGGCTGGGACGAGAAATAGCCCAGTGGGCATACCAATGAGTATCAATCCCAGTCTGACTGCTCATCAAGTGAGTGCTTTACCACTGGGCTACATCCCACCCCTAGTATCTCACCTAACTTTGAATATCGCATTAAATAAGGTCATGCCTGCCATTGGTACAATATGTGACTGCACATGTCATAAAACTGGGTTTTTTGTCTGGTCATTAAATTGTTGTAATTATATTTGAACTAGTATTAATATACCAGCTACTTTTATGCTTGAAATATATGCAAGATACCACTAAATGCAAAATGAAAACATTTGTTTGGAACCAGAATAATCAAAGAGCATCACATTATGTTTGAAATGAGCAGCTTAACCCCCATTTCTTTCAAATGTTCTGTAAACACTAAGACATATTTTTACTATCATAACTATTTTTGAAAACTGAAATCATTCTTTACTTAAGATTTTATTGGTTTGATTATCCATTTCCGTACATTCAAAGTGTTTTTAGTCATCCTGGTGTTTTTAACATCACAAAATGCATTTCTCATATTTTAAAAAACATGCATCTGAGAAGTAACAGTTATGGAGTCGAGTTTTAGTCTGTTTTTAGAGAGTATTTCACCACTTCAAAAAAAAGAAATGTTTTATTTAATGACAGACTCAACATATTTTATTTATGGTTATATGGCATCAGACATATGGTTAAGGACCACACAGATATTAAGGGAGAAAACCCACTGTTACCACTTCATGGAATACACTTTTTGATTAGCAGCAAGGGATCTTTTATATGCACCATCTCACAGACAGGATAGTACATACCATGGTGTTTGATATTTGCTGGTAGAATGATACAAATACATAGTAAAAGGGAAGCTGCGAAGACCGGTGACGTCGTTAAAGGGACATACCCTAGTTTTTAAACACCAAGGCATATTTTTCACAACGAGAGCCGATTATGAACACTGAAATAAAACATTATTTACATTTTATTGTTTAGAGTATCCATTTCCGTACAACCGAAATGTTTTAGGTCATCCTAGTGTTTCTAATAACATAACATTAATTTGTTCCTATTTTTAAAAATGCACGTGCGTCTGAGAAGTATCGGCTATTGAGTCGCGGTTTTATCTATTTTAAGGGTATTTCAACGTCACAGACTCTTGTTCATTCTGTTGTATCCACATTTATTACGTTTGTAAATCAACAAAACTTAGTGTCCATTGGTACGGGTTGAAACTAAGGTCCAGGTGGAAAATATCCCATAGTGTTTAAAAACTAGGGTCTGTCCCTTTAAGGCAGATGGCGAACTTCGTCCACAACATCGGACTAACAGGGACAGGATCTCCGAAGAAGAAGAAGAAGAAGAAGATGCCGAATTGTTTTGCCATGCCTATATATCATTAACAGTTTATCCAGAGCCTAACTTTAGGACAAGCCATTGGACTATGTTTGTGACAGAAGAGGGAATAAATTTGAACTGGATAGGTCAGCCATTCTCCCGAAATGTGTCCTATTGCGTTACCCAACCCTAATGAGACAAACATCACTTAGATAATTAAATATTAATTAAGAATTTACAGCGAATTTTGTATAGCACAAAGGCACCTGAAATTATGAACAAATGTTTGATTTAATAGAGCGATAAACCTGAAATTGCCATATGTTACAAATCAAAGCCATGAAACTGAATTTAATTCACAATTACCCAAAATTGACTTCATTCAATATTTTATAACAACCAGTCGATTTAAAAAAACCCGAAAAAACAACAAACAAACCTCCACAAAAAACATGTATTCTCAGGTTGAAATTACATTTATGGTTTAATCTACAAGACTATCCTTCTCTGTTGGTAATTTTGCAAATAACACGTCAACACCGTAACGCTAGTCAGCAAACATAGCCTACGATGTATAATGATAAACCAAGACATGTTACAATTAGAGTAAACCACAATCTTTTCAAGTGATAGTAACGAAAAGATGACCAGACATAAAGGGATCGATCATTGCGTATGTTTATTCTTTGGCAACACCGTAACGCTGGTCAGCAAACATGGCCTACGATGTATAATGATAAACCAAGACATGTTACAATTAGAGTAAACCACAATCTTTTAAAGTGATAGTAACGATATGTGCCATAAGATGATCCGACATAAAGGGATCGATCATTGCGTATGTTTATTCTTTGTCAACACCGCAACGAGCATAATTAATATATTGGTTCATTCAGAGATCAATGTAAATGGATGCTTCGAAAACATCTTAACAATTCAACGTACTTAAATAAAATAAAATAATAATAATGAGATTAAAAAAATTATGTTTTTGTTAAATTTTGTCAACACCGTAACGGTCATCACCATAACATTATGGTGTTACGATTTTGATCAAGTGTCTAAATAACCACATGTTCAGCATGAAATAGCTTTAAAATGTACTGATGTGTCGCTAAATAGACATTCCTTTCCATTCTTATACATTTAATTGTGTGAATATGTAACTGTGTTCAACATTCTACTTTCGTGGCAAATGGAACCTGGCTCAGTGTTCCTTGTTAAAACAAATGAACTATGTTCATACTGTTTTGCTCTTTGATGGGCTACTGAACAAATATGAATCAGTAAATGTTTTTTTGTTTTAATTATCCCCAGAAACATAAGCAAGGACAAGGTTGGGGCCTTGAATCATTGCTGTACATGACATGGTATTATTGTACACACATACATAATATTCAATATTAAGACGAAACTGATAGGCTTAACTTGATACAGTAAAACGGGATATTAGCAATGCCAAAGCCTTACAAAACTGAAGAGGAAATATTCTGGAGACTAGGAACAAGAGTACTAGAAATAGAAACAAAGAGTGCGAGAAGAAAGAAGGAGGAAAAAAAAACAATTCTTGAAAGATAAATAAGATCAATGCGAGCTTAAAAGGAAACGAAGATAAAAAAAAGTCTAGATACGTTTTCCGAACTGGCGATGTTTTTTTGCATAAAAGAATGTTTATTAGCTTATTATAGTGCCATTTAATATTGCGTATATTTACTTACTTAGGTTTGTATCTTTTAAAAATAGTTTTATTTTAAACGGAAGAATCGGGTTGCAAACAGTGCTACAACTTTGGTTGCTTGATTTTGTTGTTTTACAAATACATAATTTAATGGCTCTGATTAAAGAAGCATATTCTAAAAAATTGGATTGTATTTGATATTTTGTTATGAAAGTATTGTAATTCATTAATGTCCCATTTTCGTCTATTAGATCTTGAATAAATATTATGCCTTTTTACAAATACTTCATATAAATAAAAGGTTCGTCACATAAAAAAAATAAAAAAAATATTTCGACTTTTTATTAATAGAAAACAAAGTATGCAGCCATTACGGCGTTGATATAATATCTATATAATCATATGTTAGATGTGAAATATCTTTAAATACATGTAGAGGTATTGTTAAACACGCATTCATTTCGTATCTCAATGTCTTTGCCGTTTTAGTTAGAATGACATGTAATTATATCCAACATCTGAGTTTAAAGGAATGCTTTTGAGTGCTCGATAAAGATACAGATCAAATATTGTCCTGTTAATAGTCATCCTAAAAACATTAATGAGTAAATGTTAATCATATATAAAACATGTTAATATTTATTGATCGTAATTGTAAATGATGTCAACACCGGAACTGTTTGTCAAGACCCTGATACCTCGTTTTAGAAAAAAACCCAACTAAAACATTTTTACTGCCCCACTGAAGCGCAGTATTCAGAAAATTCATATTAGTAAGAATTCATAGAGTTTGGGCCACTGGAATTATTCAAAATATTCTGTAAGATAATACCAGTCAGCACAAACGAGAGACCACGTCAAGAAAGACGGTAGAAAACATCAACAAATCTTTACTTTTACCTGTTAGTATCAGCGGCATTCTTTGTAACTCGTAGAAAATGTTTTATAGAATTTTGGTTCAATCTATTTAATTGTTCACCATTTATTAAAAAAAATATGTTCGATGGCCCACCATCTGTAACGGTGTTGACCAACTATCGGACCCTGTTCCGGAAAAAAGTTGATAAAAAAGATAAAAATCCTATGTCAAGATCGCTGCTTGAATTTGAAAATACATTCACCTGACGCCAGAGATATGACATGACCATAACACATCAAGGCCGGATAGGCATGCGCTACAACAGCTTGCTCTGAACGTGCATGTAAAGGCCTTTTTAAGATAAACATTATTTTTTACAAAGGTACTGCTATTCAAAGTGACACAATATGGGAGAATGTCCCAGGTAAGATGTAAATTTAAAGTGGACAGAAGAAAAGTGAATTTGAAGAGGACAGGCAAGGGGTTGAATTTGAAGTGAATAGAAGAAGAATAAACAATGAAGTGCACTTAACTAGTTTTTTTTTTTTTTTTTTAATTTTTTTTATAATTACGGTTATATCGGCGTCGGACATATGGT